>NC_069436.1:3432270-3452625 GCF_026875155.1 Cherax quadricarinatus | reverse complement strand
GTTGTGGGGGGTTTTAAATCAGATTAATTTTAAAATATTACTACCAATAAAACACAAAAAAAATATTCTACTCTAATATAAAAAAGTACTGTGCACTTTTTGCAGATAACTGCAATAAATTTTGAAAATAAGGAGTTAAAATTACATTTTACCCATGCATTTTGCCCATAATTTTAAGTTTTTTATTAAGTGATTTTGTGTATATGTGATGAAGAAACAGCATTCCCCCATAATACTTAAATAAAAAGCATATTTAGAAAAACTTTTTAATGATACAGTAATTTTTTTTTATTATAAAAAACAAAAAAATTAAAAAAGAAAGAGTGAAAAATTAAAAATACTATGAAAAATTTATTAAAAAGTTTAAAGAATAATTTTGATGCAGAGTTTAAAATTTAAATGATAAACAAAATGATGGATAAGAAAAACCAAAAGTGTTTTTAGGGGAGGTGCCGTTTATTCGGTGCTTTCAAAAGCGGTGAGGAAAGGTGTCACAGTGCACATTCATGGGGGGTTATCTCAGTGCTTGCAACAACGGGACACTTTTTTAAACGTGGAAACCTCATGAAGGAGAGGTACTGTAACCCTTTTTTTACTTATGAATACATTATTTTTTTGTTTGTTTTTTGTAGACTTGCTGTTTTTTTTTTTTAAAACACACTGGCCGTCTCCCACCGAGGCAGGGGGACCCAAAAAAGAAACACTTTTTACCTTATTTAAAACTTTCACCATCATTCACACATAACACTGCTTTGCAGAAGTGCCCAGATATACAGTTTAATTCATTTCAAAAATATTTTTTTTTTTTTTTTTTAAATTTTTTTTTTTTTTTTTTTTTTTCCCAATTCGCACAATTTTCACCCTTTTTTGGTTCCGAACTGGCAGCCCACCAGCCTTAATCACACTAAAGAATGCCACTACGCTTTTTAAATCTCTCAAACCAACCTTTGCTGGCCTTATATTTTACTCAATCACAGTTCTGGCATTTTTTTAATTAAATCATCTGCAACTTCCTAGCCTTTTTCACAATATCCTTTAGAGATGCTATTTCCCGCTATCTGTTTTTTGTTTACCACACCATAAAGTCCTCAAAACTTTACCACTTTCGATCTGTTTTGAAAAATAGTTGCACCTTTGGCAAGAACAGCTCCTTGATTCCGTTTTCTTGCCCACAATGTAGCGATGGTTGATTGGGTTTATTATACAACCGACCACCCCAGAGACTTTGCACTCCACTTTCATACTTAGCAATGATCTCTTTCTTCATCTCCATAGTAATTCTCACCCTTTTTGCTGTAGGGCTGGCACTAGAAGCTTTCTTGGGCCCATTGTGGCTTTTTTGCAGGTGCAATCACTACATAGGCTGTGACAATATGAAATGTTCCAGTTGTATGTTTGGAATGGCTGGCTTGTAAACACTGGCACCCACGGAACAAGTGAGGCGCGCTCAGGCCAAAGTGGACGCGTCTCGTACGGAACGAATAGCGCTGGTCGGGTTTTTAAGCACTAGTCGAGGCAAAATTTTTGCATTAAAATGTATTGCTAGTCAGATTTATCGTTTAATCGATGCCATCGCTGGTGAGGGTCCACTGTACAGTGGACCCCTGCATAGCGACTTTAAACCATGCAAGAGGGCTGATTGTTATGCGAAATGGTCGGTATGCGAATGAATTTTCCCCATAAGAAATATGGAAATCAAATTATTTCCGTGCAAGACACCCAAAAGTATGAAAAAAAAAATTTTACCACATGAAATATACATTTTCCTACACACAAAGAGAAGGATACATGCACAATGTAGAGTAGTACATGCACAATATTATTTGTGCATGTACTACTCTATAAATGAAGAATAAATGACACCTTTTTTGAAGATGCAGCAATGACTGATGAGACACTGTGTCCTGGGAGTGTCCTTTTCCTCCTGAGTACTGTAGGTCCTGTTTGGCATTTTCTTCCAGAACATGCCTTTCACACTGTGTATGCCACTACGATTCTTAAATCTCTCAAACAACCTTTGCTGGCTTTAAATTCACCAATTGAGCACTAGTTCCAGGCCTTTTTCCCTGTTCACCGGGGTGTTAGTCGACTGGTGTGGGTTGCATCCTGGGAGACAAGATTAAGGACCCCAATGGAAATAAGTTAGATGACACTGACTTTTTTGGGTTACCCTGGGTGGCCAAATCCTCTGGGGTTAATTGTTTCTTGGTATTCTCAATAAGCCACACCAACAACGGTGCTACAGCAGCAGCAGCAGCAGCAGCTAGTTCCAGGCATTTTCCCTGTTCCCCTGGGGTTAGTCGACTGGTGTGGGTTGCATCCTGGGAGACAAGTTTAAGGACCCCAATGGAAATAAGTTAGATGACACTGACTTTTTTGGGTTATCCTGGGTGGCAAATCCTCTGGGGTTTAATTGTTTCTTGGTATTCTCAATAAGCCCACCAACAACGGTGCTACAGCAGCAGCAGCAGCAGCCGCTCGGAGACACGCACTCCATTTTTCATACTTATCAATGATCTTTTTCTTCATCTCTATAGTAATTCTCACCCTTATTGCTGTGGGGTTTGGCACTAGAAGCTTTCTTGGGGCCCATGGTCACTTATTTTCCAGAAAAAATCACCAAAAACACTGTAATAATAAGAACATAAGAACATAAGAAAGGAGGAACACTGCAGCAGGCCTGTTGGCCCATACTAGGCAGGTCCTTTACAATTTATCCCACTAAAAAACATTTGACCAACCCAATTTTCAATGCCACCCAAGAAACAAGCTCCGATTTCAAGTCCCTCTCAAATCCAACCCCTCCCACTCATGTACTTATCCAACCTAAAATTTTAAACTACCCAAAGTCCTAGCCTCAATAACCCAACTAGGTAGACTGTTCCACTCTCAACTACCCTATTTTCCAAACCAATACTTTCCTATCTCCTTTCTAAATCTAAACTTATCTAATTTAAATCCATTACTGCGGGTTCTCTCTTGGAGAGATATCCTAAAGACCTTGTTAATTACCCCTTTTTTTAATACCTATCTTCCACCCTTATACACTTCGATCAGGTCTCCCCTCATTCTTCGTCTAACAAGTGAATGTAACTTAAGAGTCTTCAATCTTTCTTCATAAGGAAGATTTCTAATGCTATGTATTAATTTAGTCATCCTACGCTGAATGTTTTCTAACGAATTTATGTCCATCTGTAATATGGAGACCAAAAACTGAGCTGCATAATCTAGGTGGGGCCCTTTAAACTAATGATGTATAAAGCTGCAGTATGACCTCTGGATTCTGTGTTTTACACTTCTTGATATAAACCCCCGAATCTATTTGCCTTATTACGTACGCTTAGGCATTGCTGTCTTGGTTTAAGGTTGCTGCTTCCCATAACCCCCAAGTCCTTTTCGCAATATGTATGGCTAAGTTCTACATTATTTAACTTATAAGTGCTAGGGTTATGGACACTCCCGAGCTTCAGAACCTTGCTTTTTATCTACATTGAACTGCATCTGCACTTTTCTGACCAAGAGTAGAGTTGTCTAATTCCCCTAAAGTTCCCTAACATCTACGTTTGAATCAATTACCCTTTACCTATTTTTCGTGTCATCGGCGAATTTGCTCATATCACTAGTAATTTCCCTTTATCAAGATCATTGATATATATTATAAACAACAACGGGGCCCCAAAACTGATCCCCCGTGGAACGCCACTTGTTACTGATCCCCCCTCGGATTTAACCCCATTTATGGACACTCTCTGCTTCCTGTCTGTGAGCCATGATTCGATCCACGAGAGCAAACCCCTTCCCCAATGCCATGAGCTGCCACTTTCTTTAACAGTCTATGGTGCGGAAAATCTATCAAAAGCCTTACTAAAATCTAAGTAAATAATATCAAATTCTTTATTGTGGTCAACAGCCTCAAAAGCTTTACTGAAGAAGTTAATAAATTAGTTAGACAAGACCGGCCTCTTGTGAAACCATGCTGAGTATCCTTAATCAAGCTATGCTTATCGAGATGGTTCTTATAATCTCAGCTATAATTGACTCCCAGTAATTTGCCTACAATTGAGGTCAGGCTTATTGGGCGGTAATTTGACGGGAACGACTTGTCCCCTGTTTTAAAAATAGGAATTACATTAGCCATCTTCCACATATCAGACACTACACCTGTTTGAAGAGATAAATTAAAAATATTAGTTAATGGTTCACAGACTTCCATTTTGCATTCCCTTTAAGAACCTTAAAAAAAACCTCATCAGGCCCCGGTGACTTATTTTGCTTCAGTCGGTCTATCTGCTTCATAACCATTTCACTAGTGACTGTGATGTTACAAAATTTTATCTTCTTCTGATCCACTATAAAAATTAATTACCGAAATATTATTAGTGTCTTCCTGTGTAAAAAACCGAGAGAAAATAATTATTTAAAATCGAGCACATTTCATTCTCTTTGTCAGTAAGATGCCCATAGTTATTTTTAAGGGGACCTATCTTATCTTTTGACTTTTGTTCTATAGACCTGGAAAAAAACTTTTTGGGTTAGTTTTAGAATCCCTAGCAACTTTAATTTCATAGTCCCTTTTAGCTTTTCTTATCCCTTTTTAATGTCCCTCTTAATGTCAATATACTGATTCATAAGATGACCCTCGCCTCTTTTGATACGCCTATTTAAAACCTTTCTTATGCCCTAGTAGATATTTCGCCCATTATTCATCCATTTTGGGTCATTTTTAATTTGATCTAATTTTCCCTTTTAAGGAATAAACGTTCTTTGAGCAGCATGTTATTGTGTTCAGAAAACTGTCATATTGATAGCTCCTCTTCGTTACCCCAGTCAACAGATGATAAGTGTTCTCTAAGCCCATCGTAATCTGCTAAGCGAAAATCTGGGACTGTACTGAGTTATCCCTACTATCATACTTCCATTCAAATTTTAAATGTAATTGATTTGTGGTCGCTAGCACCCAGTTTCCTCTGAAACTTCTAAATTATTAACAAGGGATTCATTGTTTGCCAGAACTAAAATCAAGCAGGTTATATTTCCCCTTGTAGGTTCTGTCACAAACTGCTTCAAAAAACAATCCTGAACTACTTCTAAGAAACGTAGATTCTAAATTCCCAGTCAAGAAATTCCAATTCAATATGACTAAAGTTAAAGTCTCCTAGAATTACTACATTATCGTGCCTTGTGGCCCTAACAATTTCCTCCCATAGTAGTCTCCCCCGGGCCCTATCTAAATTTGGGGGACGGTATATCACACCTAAAATTAATTTTTCATGCCCTCTGAAAATTCTATCCAAACAGACTCTGTATGTGTTACTTCAGACTTAATACCCGTTTTTATGCAACAGTTTTAAGCGATCTCGGGCATACAATGCCACCCCACCCCCCTTCCCGACACTTTTATCTACTGGAAAAATTTAAAACCCTGAATGTGACATTCTGCAGGCATGTCCCGACTTTTTGAATTAAACACGTCTCAGTAATGGCAAATACAATCTATGTTCCTGCACTAACAACTAGTCTCAACTCGTCCATCTTATTCCTAGCACTGCGACTATTTGTGTAATAAATATTTAATGACCCTCCTCTCTCTTTACCCTTCCTGCTCCTTTCTGTTATTCCACTAAACCTATTACTGTCCTTGTCAATTAGTGCCCACTGGCTTTTCCAATATCCCCCTCATTTTGCCCATTACTAGTTCTCTTAGTACTCATGTTACTACCCTGCGACTTCACAGTTTTCCCCCAAAAAACCCCTACCACTAACTATTCCTAGTTAAAGACCTAACAGCTCCCTCACTGCAGTTGCCAGTTGTGAAATGTTCCATTGTATGCTTGGATTTACCGTGGAGGCTGGTGGTAAAACAATGCCACCGGCGGAACATGTGAGGCTGGCTAAGGGCGCACATTGGACGCGTCTCGGACGAAGAGCAGTGAGGGGTTTTTGGGCGGTTATGCGAGGCAAAACTTTTGCGAAAAAAGCGAGCGGTATGTGGATTGTACGGTATGCGATGCGTATGGTATGCGGGGGTCCACTGTATATGAAAAAATTTGTCTGCATGGAGAGTGTGTGTAGTATAAAAAAAAAAAAAATTCTGAAGAACACTGTAACATATGTTGACAGGTCCTTCTCAGACCCAACCCATCTTATCACATTGCACTACTACTACTCTTTTAAAGGCTTACCACCTGACTCCTGCCATAAATATACTTGTTTCTTATTCTCTTGTTTCTTGGCTGGCCAAAACCCTCACTCCCTTTCTTGGTACTTTTCTCCTGCCCACCTTCGTCACTCTCAAGACTTCATCGAACGGGTTCACTCTCTCCCGACCTGTAAGATGCTTAGTCTTGACGTTGAGTCCCTCTTCACTAATGTCCGTCCTGATGATGTCCTTAATTTTCTTAGAGAGAATGCCAATGAAGGGTTACTTTGTCTCCCTATACCTACTGATTCTTCCTTGATCTTATCTGCCTTTGGTGTGGATTCAAATTCCTTTCCTTCCAAGGTAAAATATTATTCTCAAATTTTCAATGTCGCTATGGGCTCTCCTCTATCTCCTCTTCTTGCTATCTGTACATGAAATACTTCAAGACTGTTCTTCCTACTATTGATGTGCGCCCTTCACTCTGGCTCCGCTATGTAGATGGCATCTTTGCTCTTTGGCCTCATGACTCTAGTCTCTTCCAACCATTTCTTGATAATCTTAATAATCTTGCCCCTTCCATTAACTTTAAAGCTGAATGGGAATCTAATTCCTTGCTTCTTTTCCTTGATGTTCATGTCCACCGCTCAGATACAGGTTTTGTCTTTTCCGTGTACCGCAAGCCTATGCACAGTGGCACGTACATTCACTACTTTTCTTATCATGCTTCCTCAGTCAAGAAAAGTGTTTTTATCTCCCTTTTTCTCCATGCCCTATGCATTTGTGATCCTCAGTTCCTTGAATCAGAAATTTCCACTCTTCATAATTCATTATCCCATCTTGGCTACCCTTCGCATTTCATAGACTCTGCCTTCTCACGTGGTAAATGGACTTTCTTCTCTCCCAAACTCTCCACTCCTGGGAACTCTCCTGTCCTCTGCCTTCCCTTACTTTTCCAGTCTTTCTAATCTCAACAACTCTCTCCGTTCCTTAGACATCAGACTTACTTTTCGCCAGACTAACGCTCTTCACACTAATCTAGTTCATACCTCTCCTCCCTCTATAGATACTCCTGGTGTCTACTCTATTTCATGTTCCTCCTGTCCTCTTCAGTACTTTGGAGAAACTTGCCGATCTCTTTTTGACAGACTTAGGGAGCACAAAAGTAGTGTTAGGCTTGCCAACACCAACAATGCTCTTTTCTGTCAAGTCAGAGATCACAGTCATCCTATTGACTGGTCTTCTGCTAAAACTGTCTACCCTACTTCTAACTTTTCACCATTTGGTTGAATCCTCCCTTAATACACAACTTTCCTTGTACGAATCTTAGTCTTGGCTTTGTCTCTGTAGATGCTTCCTTTCCATTACAGGTCTCTCTCCACATTAGCTAGGGTTAGGGGATCAAGAACCTCGCGAAAGTTGAAAAATCGCTAATGTTTGGTGGCCCAAATATATTGTAGGGAAATATAATAATAGCATTTACTTAGCCTAACAATATTGCTTCCTTAACCTTTCAGGGTTGGTACTGTACTAGTACAGCTTGCACGCCAGGGTTAGTGCCGTACTAGTATGCTTAAATTCTAGCACCTTCAAATCTAGCGAGAGAAAGCTGGTAGGCTTACATATGAAAGAATGGGTCTATGTGGTCAGTGTGCACAATATAAAAAAAATCCTGCAGCACACAGTGCATAATGAGAAAAAAAAATCAGACTGCATTTTCTTATGGTATTTATGGTTGTATTCTAGTTTCCCTAGTCTCATTTTATAGAATGGAAGACATATTACAGAAATTGAGATGATTTTGATTGGTTTCACAATGAAAAGTACCTTGATATTGAGCTCAAAGAAACAGAAATGTTTGATTTTTGCCAAGTTCAAAACTAAACAAATCATGCCATGAGTCCCAATACACGTCAACTGGTGAGTCTGATATTCTTACTCAAGTGCGCTGATATTATTTATACCATTTCTACACTAATGCAGTAGTATGCATAACAGTTAATCTTCTATTTTTTTTTTTTTTGTGAGAATAAAAATTCAAAGTGGAAAGCAAAAGAAATGTAAGAGGGGCCTGAGGACATGACTAATGAAGAGAGAAAATGTTATTTTAGTGCCAGGAATGTCTGTCTTGTTTATTCTGGACCCTATTTGGAAATTGGCAACTTTTGAAATTTGTATGAAATTGACAAAATTGCCAATTTCTGACCACTTTATTTGATAGTTGAAATCAGTAAATGGGTGATTTCTTGTACTCATTTGATAGAAAAAGTGGAGTTCTAGCGAAATAGTTATGATTTTTGTCGACTGGTACATTGGAATTGGCCAAAAATAGGGCTCAAAGTGGGTGAAATCGCCGATGAGTAAATATTGTTGAGACCACTAACTTCGTGAGAGCATAATTCCATAAGTTTTCCATCAAATTTCATACTTTTAGTGTCATTTTGATCGAAAAAAGATTATCATTTCATAAGTTTTTTTTTTTTTTTTTTTCAAAAAATTTTCTACCCTGAGAACAAGTTTAGGAGAGGGCCTCTTGACCCTGAAAGGGTTAACCTATTGAACCATGAACAATCATAAAACACATGAAAAATCATAAAATATTGTACAGTGGACCCCCGCATAGCGATATTAATCCGTGCAAGAGAGCTCATTGTTATGCGAAATTATCGTTATGCGAATTAATTTTCCCCATAAGAAATAATGGAAATCAAATTAATCCGTGCAAGACACCCAAAAGTATGAAAAAAAAAAAATTACCACATGAAATATACATTTTCCTACACACAAAGAGAAGGATACATGCACAATAGTAGAGTAGTACATGCACAATATATATTGTGCATGTACTACTCTACTAAATGAAGAATAAATGACACTTACCTTTATTGAAGATGCAGCAATGACTGATGAGACATTGTGTCCTGGGAGTGCCTTTTCCTCCTGAGTACTGTAGGTCCTGTTTGGCATTTTCTTCCAGAACAGGCCTTTCACACTGTGTATGCCACTACGATTCTTAAATCTCTCAAACCAACCTTTGCTGGCTTAAATTCACCAATATGAGCACTAGTTCCAGGCATTTTTTCCTGTTCACCTGGGTGTTAGTCGACTGGTGTGGGTTGCATCCTGGGAGACAAGATTAAGGACCCCAATGGAAATAGTTAGACAGTCTTCGATGACACTGACTTTTTTGGGTTATCCTGGGTGGCAAATCCTCTGGGGTTAATTTGTTTCTTGGTATTCTCAATAAGCCACACCAACAACAGTGCTACAGCAGCAGCAGCTGACAGTGCTACAGCAGCAGCAGACGATGCTACAGCAGCAGCAGATGATGCTACAGCAGCAGCAGACGGTACTACAGCAGCAGCAGCAGCAGCTGACGGTGGTACAGCAGCAGCAGCAGCTGTACCACCAATAGTAGCGATGGTTGATTGGGGTTTATTATACAACCTGGCCAGCTCGGAGACAAGCACTCCACTTTCATACTTATCAATGATCTTTTTCTTCATCTCTATAGTAATTCTCACCCTTATTGCTGTAGGGTTGGCACTAGAAGCTTTCTTGGGGCCCATGGTCACTTATTTTGCAGATAAAATCACCAAAAACACTGTAATAATACGAAATGTTCCGATGTATGCTTGGATGTTACCGCGGAGGCTGGCTGGTAAACAATGCCACCGGCGGAACATGTGAGCGTGGCTCAGGCCCGCACATAGACGCGTCTCAGACGAACAGCGTTGAGCGGGTTTTTTAGCGGTATGCGGATTTAACGTTATGTAAGGCCAACGGTATGCGGGGGTCCACTGTACTAGTGCCAGCTCTTTGGTAAAGAAGGTGAAAAAGACTATAGAATTCAAGAAAGAACTCGTAGCAGAGTACCAAAGTGGAGGAGGAAGAGAGAGGGAAGAATGTGCCTTCTTCAGTGATTCTACAATATGTATGATACTAGAGCAGCACGAGTCAATAAAGGCTATAGCACCAGCCAGTGATAAAGTGTAGCATTAACAGTGTAGCAAGTAAGTTAAGCGATTAATCGATAGAAAAAGGACAGCACGAATCTAACTCCTCCAATGTGTTGGAGTTATATAGGGCGACTGACAACACCGCCGTCTCTAGTCTCTACTGCCTCCACCACCACTATGTACGGCTTACGTCTCAGTGGTCCTTATACACCCAACACCAACACAACAACACTCGTGACATAATGACATTTTATTCATTCTAGAGTATATATCATGTTTCTGTGTTATTAATGTTGTTTATTATGTCATACTAGATGAACTGTGATAGATAAACAAGCCATAGAATTGATATTAGTGTCCTATTGAAGGACTATCCTGTCCTGTCTCCAAACAACTCTGCCACCACCACAATTCCTAACATATGTAATGACATTTTAAATATGATTGGGAATTCGGCTGGGAATTCGCAAATGTTCGAAGCCCGCAGAAGTGGAAAATGTGAATGTTGAGGGAGACCTGTACATTGTAAAATGCTCCAAACTTCAGAACACCTGTGACTTAACCTGATTCTTTTTTCCCCTTTCTTCTTTGGGTTTTCTTTCTTCTGCTTGGGTATTTGTCACTCATTATTATTTCCCCCCCTCTGTGTTCTTGCTCCTACCCTCTGTGGGCCCCTAGCTTCCTTGCAGTGCTCCTCTTTCTTAGTATTATTTGACTGACTCCACTACCATACTACTTCCTCCACCACTACCTCTCTTGCTCCTGTCAATGTCTGTTGGCCTATATATACACTCCCTCCTCCTCTCCTTTTTGTTAGTGCGACTTTGTAAATTGTCCAAGTCGGACCGAAACGTCGTCGTAAGCTCCTCTCTTCTATGTGTGGATTATTTGTGTATTGTTCCAGTCACGGTATTGTGCCTTTTTTTGTTATCTCTGGATTAGCTACTCATGGTGAAACATTTTCTTCTAATAAATGTTCTGAACTGTACATAAGTGTCTCTCTGCATAACGAGACAGACTGAAGTAAAAAGTTTTATATCTACATGTTCCAATACTAATAATATGATCTTTATTGTCAGGTGCTTGTATGAAGTGGTACAAAGATGGTACATTCATCAGCTCAGCCCTGGACCAAACCGTGTCAGTGTGGAGTGTGGATGACAGTAAACTCAAATTCACCCTCAGGTAAACCTTCATGTAATTATTTCATATTTCATAGACCTTAATGATATGACAAATATTGAGAAGGTAACGAAATAGATGCATCTGTACTGTCTGAACTGTGTGTGTGTGTAATCCAGTTAAGTCTTAATCATCCAAGACAGTGCCTAACCAAGTTTGTTGTAAATGACATTCACTAAATTTTCCATCAAATTTTGTGCTTGTGGTGTCATTACCTTCAGAAAAAGGCTTTCTTGCACTTCAGATTTTTTTTTTTAAAGTGAACCCTCAGAGCAATATTAATTTTGGGGGTTTGAACAGTGAATGGTGTAATGAATGCTGTATATACTGTACATATTAATTACAAAGAACAGAAAGTACAGTAGAGGGAAGTACAGATGTGTATAAGCAGGCAACAACTGAACTGTCTCCTCTTATTCTCACAGTCCTATTCACTCCTACCCTCTCTCACATTGTATCTAACACAATACTCTTTATACAGGAGGGCCACGCTTTGCAATACTTCATTTATTCAGCCTTCCTAAAATAAATATATTCATCACTCACTATAAAGCTTTATTGCTCACTTAATATATGATAGAGTAAACATGTTATCAGGCTTTTATATGCATTTGAAAGTGAAAAAAAAAAGCTATGTTTCACTTTACAGTGTTTTCGCTTTACAGCGGTAGCCCAGAACCTAACTTGCTGTATAAGCAGGACCCTCCTGTATGAGTGTATCATATTATAGATGGTATATAATATCAACAAGTTGATAAGACACCTGTGTAACACCTGAGTATCTTTATTGCTAAAATGTTTCACCTGAACAACAGACTTCTTCAGTCAGTTGAAGAAGTTTACTGTGCAGGCAAAATATTTCAGCAGTGAAGATACCAAAGCATTAGGGTTAATGTGCCTGAGTAAATAGCGTGGGAAGGTAATCGAGAGGTATATAAGGGAGGGTGTAGTGGGGGAGGGAGGTTATATGAGTGGAGCTACCACTGTCCCCATACTTTACCTGCTGATGTGTCTAAAACGTCAGCAGCAGTAGAAGCTAATTATAATAAAAATTTGGAATTTTATTGTTCTTGAGTGCCTGTTTTTTCAAGGAATTCACAAATGCACGCACGCACGCACACGCACGCACATGCATGCACGCACGCACGCACGCGCACACACACACGCATGCACCACGCGCGCCACAACACACACACACACACACACACCACACACACACACACACACACACACACACACACACAACACACACACACACAGAAATACAACAAAAATAATGAAAAAATACCAAAATTTTATTTTCAAGAGTGACAGTATGATCATTATCATTTGCTCTGGAAAAAAGATGTGCTTTCAATTTGAGACTTGAAAGCATGATGAAATTCCTGACTCTGAACAGACACTGGCAACCTGTTAAACAATCTAGGAGCTACATAGGAAAAGGATCTTTCTGCTTCCGGCATTTTAGTCGCCTCTTACAACATGCATGGCTTACAAGGGAAGAATTCTGTTCTACTTCCCCATGGAGATAAGCAGAAATAAACAAGAGGGGGAGCTAGAAAGAAAATAGAAAAAACCAAGAGGGGTTTGTATATATATGCCTGTACATGCATGTGTAGTGTGACCTAAGTGTAAGTAGAAGTATCAAGACTTACCTGAAATTTTGCATGTGTATGAGACAAAAAAAAAAAACAGCAATCCTACCATCATGTAAAACAATCACAGGTTTCTGTTTCATACTCACTTGGCAGGACAGTACCTCCCTGGGCAGTTGCTGTCTACCAACTATCTAGAAGTTATTCACAATTATTAATTGGTTCCAAAAATGCCACCATCATTAATGTGGAACCTCATAAGTTGGAACATCATCAGTCAAGACCCTGTTGCAGTGAAAATACTAACCATGGGTATCACTCTCCCTTTGGAAATTATGATGGGAAAAAAAGAGCAGGGTGTCCCATTCAAATGAGAATTTGTAGTCATTAACCCTTTCAGGGTCCGTCCCGTTGATCAATGGCTTTACGTTGAGTGTCCAAACCGTAGATCAACGCCAAAATTCTAGCGCCGTCAAATTTAGCGTGAAAACGCTCATAGGCCTACATGTGAGAGAACGGGTCTGCGTGGTGGGTGTGCGCCATAAACAAAAAATCTAGGCGCCCGCATAGCATTGTGGGAACGCCGGCTCAGTTACCCTTGTTCACCATGCCTCGTCGCAAGTCAGCTCTCACTCCCCGGAAAATTGGGACTCTCCTCTTCCTATCTGATAGTTCTGACATTGATGGAAGTGGAAATGAAGACGAATTCTACGGCTTTGATCAGTTAGTGACTGAAAAGAATGACCAGGATATCGATAATAGTGCAGAAAACCCTGACGATCCTCAACCTTTTTACCTCTGGTGTGGGCACTCGTGACTCCGGTCAGTTGTTCCTCATCGCAAGAGAAAACTAATATTTTCGCGTGGCCAGGCCTCTGACTTCAGTAATGATGATGATAGTGACGTGGACTTTTGATTTTATTGCGCTAAACGATCAATCGAGAAAGTGATAGTGAGGAATCATATTCACCAGTGAAGCGTCGGTATTTTCCCGCCGCCGCATGCGCTCGGGTAGTGACCCTATGCTGTGCCCAGGGGACGGAGTACATCCCGGAGTACATCCCGTGGCCCAACACCAGTTTTAGGTAGTGATAGTGAGGATGATGTGGCTACACTTGGCATGGATAGACCACAGGCATCAGTGGATGGTGTTAGTGGTGATGGTAGTGGCACCGCCATGCGTGACTCACGAGGCCACGCTGGGACCCACGCTGCTGACTCGTCAGTTCAAGGACAAAGCGGACGCCAGCCACCAGCCCACCACAACCACAACCCCCCGCACAACCAGCCAATGATGTCCAGTATCCCCCAGAAAAAACCGTATGTGGGATTGGCAGCAAAATCCCAATGTTGTTCCCAAGCCTCACCACTTTGATGATTCTCAAAGGGGAAAATTCTACCTACTTGTCCCCTTGGAACCACGGCCCAATGAACTGGAATTCTTTGAATTATTCTTTGACCAGCCATTGATGGAAATTATTGTCGGGGAAAATAATAAGTATTTTGAGTACACCTTTGGCAAATACGATCTTATCACCACAGTCAAGACTACACAGGTGGAAAGAGACAGATGTTGCAGAAATGTATTTGCTTTTTTGCAACAATAATGCTTATGCCTCACGTCTATAAGCATAATATGAAAGCATACTGGTCCACAGATCGGCTAATTTCTACCCCGGTCTTCAGTGAAATCATACCAGTGAACAGGTTTATCTTACTCTTACGTATGTTGCACTTCTCTGACAAAACCAGGCCTGACAGAAGTGACAGGTTATACAAGATTAGAAATGTTTTCATGTATCTCAAACAAAAGTTCAGCATATACTTTTTTCCATCAAGAATCTTGTAATTGACGAGTCTTTGATTTTGTTCAAAGGTAGACTGTCATTTTAGCAGTATATACCGAGCAAGAGGAAAAAGCTTTGGTATAAAACTGTTTGTACTCTGTGATTGTGACAGTGGCCTGGTGTTGGGGTATTGTTGAAAACACGGGTAGTAAAACATTGAAAGATACCAAGATGTTATTGGGTATCTCAGGTGACGTAGTGAGAAACATGATGGCACCTTATCTTGGTAAGGGGCATACATTTATACCGATAACTGGTACACAAAGCCCATTACTCAGTGATTTCATGCGAGTGAACAAGACAGATGTGTGTGGCACAGGCGTTCTAATCGTAAACATGCCCAGGCTCAACGCAGGTGCTCGTGGTGATGACGTGCAGGTGTTTAGTGCAATGACATCATGGAATTACGGTGGCATGACAAACGAGATGTCACATTGTTGACAACCATTCACTGTAATGAAATGCAAGACAGTGGCCCAAAATTGATGAGTGACTAATGAACGTATTCGAAAAAACCCGTGTCAGGATTGATTATACACAAAACATGCGCTTGGTTGACAAGTGTGACATGCAGATTGGTTTGTTGACTGTGTTCCTAAGAGTTACAAGTGGTACATGAAAATTTTCTTCTCTCATGGACATTTCAATGCTCAATGCATATAATATGTACCAAATAAAGACTGGCAACAGACCACCGTAGGTGAATTTTGTTTTGTCTGTTGTCAACAACTCATAATGAAGTACCCGGTAACAACACCCGCTATACCAAAATGGTCCTCGAATTCCTCAGGATATACCCCCAAACGTTTTAGGAGAGAAGGTGATCATTCATAATCAGTTCCTTCAACTAAGAAGAAATTTGCTCAGAAGAGATGCATTGTCTGTGCACAAACAGAACGATGGCAACAAAGACGCAAAGACACTCGGTTTATGTGTGAGGAATGTAAGGTGCCTCTGTGCATGGTGCCTTGTTTCAAGGAGTTCCACAAGCTCCAGCAGTTTTAAAACCATGTCCAGTGATTGTAAATATGTAAATATATGATAGAACATTAGTATTACACAATATTTGTGCATGTTTATTGTAATAAACAACAGTGGTAAACAATAATATAATAATAACTTTAGTGCGGTTATTGTGTTCAATACAGTGAGTTTATATATACATTATATACAGTATTGGTCTCTCAGGCCCCAAATGTTAGTAGGAATAGAAAAAAAATGGAAAAGAAAAGAAAAAACAACTAAAACCACAAAATAATGTAATGCTCGTATGTGGAATTCGTCGATGTTGCCGCCACCACATCATTTTTGACAAACTTCTTGGCACTGTATCTCGGTAAGTACTGATCAGATTTTTTTTTTGTCTTATTACCTTCACAAAAATATGCTCTTTAATTCTGTAAGAAAAAATAATTTTTTTTTTTTTTTTTTTCAAAATTTCTTGGACACTGGAGCACCACTTCAGATTTTGGCCTTGGACCCTGAAAGGGTTAATGTACACACACACAGCTTAGTATAATTGTTAATGATTAAGTAGTAAATTTTAATTAAGAGCCGAGAAATGACTGTTCAATAAAGGTCCAGAAAAGAGGCAGACTTTGTTCATAGATGTTCCCTTTAACCCTTTCAGGGTCGGTCCCGTACGTGTATGGCTTAACACCTAGGGTCAGTCCTGTACTTATATGCCAAAATTCTAGCACCTTAAGATCGAGTGGGAGAAAGCTGGTAGGCCTTCATGTAAGAGAATGGAGTCTGCGTGGCGAGTGTGCGCAGTAGGAAAAAATCGAGCAACCCGCATTGTATTGTGGGAGTGGTAATTCAGTGCACCTTGGCCACCAAGCCAAGCAGTAAGGAATACCTCACTCTCCAGCAAATTGGGACCCTCTCCTTCCCAAGTGATAGTTCTAACAGAGACTGATGTGTCAGTGAAGATGAATCGAATGGTTTTGATGATTTTGTGACAGAAAGTAATAACCAGGATGCCAGAAATAGTGATGAAAACCCACACCATTATCAACCTTCCACCAAGAAAGTCAAAGCGACTTATATCCATGTGGGTGGTGGGGAAGACAGTGTGGGTGGTGGGGAAGGCTGCATGGGCTTGTGTAAACATAGGTTGTTATGTGTAGATTACCTAGGATAACCCAGAAAAGTCAGACAAATGACTTATTTGCATGTGGGTGGTGAGGAAGACAGTGTGGATAGTGGGGAAGGGAGCATCTGTGGTGGGGAAGACAGTGTGGTTCTGTGTAAACAACATGGCTGGGCAGCGGCGGCTGGCTGGCTGATTGACTGTGTCTATCTCCGTCTGTCTGTCTGTATCTATATCTGTCTCACAGGTACACATAAATACAATGATACATAATGTAAATTACCTAGGATAACCCCCAAAATCCAGACAAAGTGCTATGCTGTGCTTGTAGATATAATGCATACTAAGCATGACTGGCAAGTAATACATATTTTCACTATTTTTACTTGTTCAGGAATCAGACGTCTGCATCATGTGTAGTACCTGTTGGTTCATGAGTGGCTCTCTCTGAGACAGACAGACAGACAGAGAGCTACATAGACAGACAGAGAGCTAGACAGACATGTTTATGTGTAACAGTGAAAACAAGTGAAGCCAAAGCAGTGCATGCTTATCAAATGTAACCACTGCAGGACTGTCAGCAGTGGTGACATTCGTCTTACACCATGCTTCAAGTAAACTATTATTATTATTATTAGTAGTAGTAGTATATACTCTGTCAACTTCATGCCTCTATATCTCGGTAAGTATTGATCGAAAAAAAAAATTTGGCCTAATAACACTTAGAAAATTATTCTTAAGATTTTGGTAATAAAAAATAATTTTTTTTCTAATATTTCTCGACCCTGAGAACAAGTTCAGGATTGAGGGTCTCGACCCTCGAAGGGTTAAGGAAAATTCCACTACGGCAGTGAAGGGTTCATGATCATGGTGAAACTTGACCTTGCAAACATTTACAAAATAGCAATGTGCTACCCCAGGTAATTAAAAAATTATAATAGAAGAGCAGTGGCCTACTAGTTGGAGTGAGCTGGCACACCAACACATACTGGAAAAAGACATATAGCAAGAGCAGATCTTTTTATAAATGCAGTTTTACCAGTACAGTACTTGATAAAACTTATAATAGGTACAACTGTGTAATATAATGTCTGCTTAGTTTGTGTATTTTTTTTTCCTGCCCCAAGTATATACCCAATGTAAACAAGTATAATGTTCACCATGTTATGATGCAGATCACAAGTTTATTGCATAACCTATCAATATACATTCATGAGGAGTCATATCTGGTGTGGCTGAGCAGTGTGAGCTAACTAGTCATAAGACTGCAAAATCTCAATAGAAAGCACATGCAACTTATGAAAACCTTTTAATTGGAAAGCTTTCCTCACAAAGAGCTTTAGCAATCCAGTGTTAAAGCTGCTGAAAACCAAAATGTTTCCTATTTAAATGTTTCTTCTAAGTTGCATTTGTGTCTTTTTATACATTTGTGGGTAGAGTAGACTGTCAATTAACACTCTAGTTATGTTCCTGAAAACACTGTGTTAAACTGAAGAACTTAGGGGAAGAATAGTTATGTTCCTGGGACCCCCAAAAATGCCAAATAACTTTGTTTTTCAGGTTTCCAAAACATACAGAAATGAAAATGTTAATATAATTGTTACTCAGTGTCATGATATATTATATTTAATGCATTGCTTATGGATACGCATGTTACAGAAGTATTATTTCTTACCTTGTATTGGGATTGTTAGTACGTATATATCAGTGATTCTGAACAGAGTGGAGAGGGTTACTGTGGCCGTACTGGGCTGAGGTGGAAGGTTGTGGATTGTTTATCAGGTACAGGTGCAATACAGTTACATAAATTATTATACATAACAGCAGGTATATGTGTGGATTACCTAGGATAACCCCAAAAAGAGTCAGTGACTTATTTCCACTGGGGTCCTTGGAATATCATATTTAAACCTTAAAAGTTAAAACAGCTGAGGTGGATGGTTGAGGCTTTGGCACTCAAGTTCATAGTTGTACTGGAGTAGTCAGAAATTCTGTACAATGTGTGTGTAAAAATATGATAGACTGCTTTTTTTTTTACTAAAAAACCATGTCACAAAAATACCCCCCCACAAAAAAAGCAAGCTATCCAAGAAAACGTAAAAAAAAAAATTAAGTAAAGTTTTTAAAGGCTATCGCTGTTATTGTTTTTTTTGGGTTGAGGGTTGTGATGGCCCCTGGGCCATTGTATTTCTACTGCTGTAAATAAACTTACTAGACTTTTTTTCAAATAAAAATTTTATTTATGATTAAATAATTTATTAAGTAAGGACTATAATAAAATTATTTCTAAAATTCACTGAAAGGAAGGGTGGGTGGTATATTACAAGGCTTTTTACCCCTTAAGCCCAAAAAAACAATAATAGCAACATTATTTTATAATAAAAAAAGAAGCGCTAAGCCAAAAGGGCTATACAGGCTGAGGGTAGGGAAAGGGAAACGAGGGGGATTGGGCGGCAGGGGGGGGAGGGAGATCAAGGGTTTCAGAAAAAAAAGCGGGGCAGGGGATAGTGCGGGGGAGAGGGTAGAGAGATTTAGGGAGAAAGGGGTGAAGGTATCAGAGTTTGTGAAGAAGTCAGTTGTTTTTCAAAAGTCAATGAGAGAGTCCCCGGGTGAAAGGTGGGGCCCTCAGCGAGAAGGGAAGGTAAAGAGAGAGCAGCGGAGCGAAGACGACGACGGAGGTAAATTCTGCTGTGTTGATAAAGTGGGCAGCTAACAGAATTGGCTGACGATAAGGAAACCTGACAATTTAAAAGAGAGGAGCAGGGCGCCCTCCATGGAAAAGAGTATGACCAATGCGAAGACGGGAGAGAGTATCTCCCAACCTCAAAACTGGGACAAGACGGCCAGTCCCCATACTTGGTTTTAAAAGATTGAAGTTTTTTACCGGCAGAGTAGACCAACGTTGTTGCCAACGGGTGTGAAGGTGGGTAGCAATTGCCAAAAAATCCCTAAATGGGGAAACCCTATGTGAAACTGGTAGGTCATATACTGCTGACCGTGCGCAGTGGGGGGCTGCCCGTTAATTTCCCTGTACGCAACATACCAGGGGGGCCAACGAAAAACAATATCTTTATGCTTGGGAAAGATGCGGGGTAGCCATAGTTGGATACGGAGGACTAAGGGGGGTTACAAATTTTTTATAGCCTGTAACGCACTAAGGGAGTTGAACAACCACAATGATGAACAGGGCCTGATCAATACGGATAAAGGTGCAAAAATGGCATACAATTCACTTTTAAAAAATAGCCGAAGATAGTAAATGCCCTCGTAGACACTGTCCGAAAAAATGCTGCGAACCTATGCCATCAAAGACTTAGAGCCATAGTTACACTGCAATGGCATAAATGAGAGTGGAAGTGGTCAAGAAAAAGAGGGGGAAGCGACCGTAGACTTGGGCTTTTTGAGCAAAGGGAAGAGAAAGAACAGACTCGAACAGCTGGAACTTCCAGGGGGGAGGGGAAAAATGAATGCTCCCCGAACAAAAAGGGGGTAATTGAAGAAAGACAGGAGCGAATGTAGGTGAAAGAGAAGGGCGGAGTAA
>NC_069436.1:3425789-3431770 GCF_026875155.1 Cherax quadricarinatus | reverse complement strand
TTAAAGGGGATGAATTGTAAAGGACCTGCCTAGTATGGGCCAGCAGGCCTGCTGCAGTGTTCCTCCTTTCTTATGTTCTTATGTTCTTATGTTCATTAGAAATCTTCCTTATGAAGAAAGATTGAAGACTCTTAAGTTACATTCACTTGTTAGACGAAGAATGAGGGGAGACCTGATCGAAGTGTATAAGTGGAAGATGGGTATTAATAAAGGGGATATTAACAAGGTCTTGAGGATATCTCTCCAAGAGAGAACCCGCAGTAATGGATTTAAATTGGATAAGTTTAGATTTAGAAAGGACATAGGAAAGTATTGGTTTGGAAATAGGGTAGTTGATGAGTGGAACAGTCTACCTAGTTGGGTTATTGAGGCTAGGACTTTGGGTAGTTTCAAATTTAGGTTGGATAAGTACATGAGTGGGAAGGGTTGGATTTGAGTGGGACTTTCATACCAGAGCTTATTTCTTGGGTAGCATTGAAAATTGGGTTGGGCAAATGTTTTGTTAGTGGGATGAATTGTAAAGGACCTGCCTAGTATGGGCCAACAGGCCTGCTGCAGTGTTCCTCCTTTCTTATGTTTCTTATGTGATATTTTGGCAATATTGGCCTTGTACATAGCAGTAAGGCCACCCACATCCCTCCTATGTTGAAGGCTCTCTCTCTCTCTCTCTCTCTCTACAAATACATCAACCTTTTCTTAATTGCTGGTAGCGACAGATCCAGTGACTCTCTCTCTCTCTCTCTCTCTCTCTCTCTCTCTCTCTCTCTCTCTCTCTCTCTCTCCTCTCTCTTCTCTCTCTCTCTCTCTCTGCCAACTTGGGTGTCATACAGTACTGCTAGAGCAGAGGTGTAAACAGCGACACTGTGATCGCACCTCATATACACCTGTAATTACAGCAAATTATTGATGACATCCCCATCTAGTCAACACTCACACGTGTCATAGGAGAGGGAAGGGAGAGTGAGGAGAGGGAAGTGAGGAGGAGAGGAAGTGAGGTAGAGGGGAGCGAGTAATGAGGAGAGGGTGAGTGAGTGATGGGGTTATGAGCACAATGGGTTGGCGATGTATAGCATTTGTTAGGTTGAGTGAGCTCAGAGTACACGAGTATTTTGGGCTGTGACAGCTGTGAGTATTATCTGTCTTCTGATTACGTCAGATCTACTCAAGAAATAAGAGTGGGAAACTTAGAGACACAATACCGTAACTTGAACAAAACACAGATAACCCGCAAATAGGAGAGAGGAACTTACGACGACGTTTCGGTCAGATTTGGACTATTACAAAGTCATACTGACACAAAAGAGTGAGGGACAGTATATACACGCGAGGGAGACAGGGACGTCACAAGAGAGGAAACCTGGCTGTATCACCTTCAAATATTGTGATTAACTTAACAGACTCAAGACGGGAATAACCATATAGAATTTCAAGCCACGAATCTGATTAATATTACTTTCACAGCTACTGACTTGGGAAATGAAAATTTTTTACGAAAAATACAGTTATTTAAAACACACACAACACACACACACAACACACACACACACCACACACCACACACACACACACACACACACACACACACACACACACTATTCATGTTCATTCCAGCTCCTTTTGTTGTTTCTGCTGATCTACACTGGCATACATCCATTCCCTGCCACCACTACTCTGGCCTGGTGTACTTTCCGCCGCTGCCACCACTACTCTGGCATGGTGTACTTCCACCGCTGCCACCACTACTCTGGCCTGGTGTACTTCCACACACGCTGCCACCACTACTCTGGCCTGGTGTACTTCTCACCGCTGCCAACCACTACTCTGGCCTGGTGTACTTCCCACCGCTGCCACCACTACTCTGGCCTGGTGTACTTCTCACCGCTGCCACCACTACTCTGGCCTGGTGTACTTCCACCGCTGCCACCACTACTCTGGCCTGGTGTACTTCTCACCGCTGCACCACTACTCTGGCCTGGTGTACTTCTCACCGCTGCCACCACTACTCTGGCCTGGTGTACTTCTCACCGCTGCCACCACTACTCTGGCCTGGTGTACTTCCCACCGCTGCCACCACTACTCTGGCATTCAAATTTGTTACATACATTTCTCCTAATAATATTTATAACGTTTGACGTAGACTGACCTTATTTACGTTCAAGTACTTCTTTCAGAGTATTACATTTGATCTACTGCGTCAGCTATGTCATGTAGGAATGTCACCTGGAGGGTTTTTCGGGGACCAGCGCCCCCGCGGCCCGGTCCAGGGCCAAACCTCGGGGAAAATGTGCAATGCTAATACGATTTTATGTCACTGTGAGATAGACTCCATGAAAATCGTAGATTATTCACGTCCGAATTTTAATATCTGTTCCTGCTTCTGCTATAAAGGTGTTATCTTCTTGAGAATCATGATGAGAATCATGATGAGAAATCATGATGAGAATCATGATGAGATCATGTGACTTCAGCGATAACATGAGAGAAATAAGAATAAGAAGAGCATTTCTTTTGTGGCGCTTATTCCTCACCTTCCCTCTTTTGTCGTGTCTTTTCCAACTTACTTCCCTTATTTCTTCTTCTTCTTCGTTCTCCTACTCCTTCCACTCTTATCTTTCTTGCCTGTTTTTTATCAATTCCACCTCAGTTTTTCCCCTCTCAGCATACTTCTCGTCACTATCGCCTCTCCCTTATCCACTGTCTCTTCCTTCCATTCTCTCCTACTTCCCCAATCCCCCTTTCTTTCCCTTCGCCCCCTTTACTCTTCTCTCCTCAAATTCCTTTCCCTCTCTTACCTACCTTTCTACTCTGTCCATTTCTCTCTCCACCCCTTAACCTCTCCTCTCTCTCTACTCCTTTTCTAATCTCTCCCCACCTCCATCCCTTCTCTCTCCCCAAGGACGAGATATCTCTCCCCTTTCACCCCTCGTCTCTCCCCAGGGACGAGACACCTCTCCTCACCTCCACCTCACCTCTCTCCCCAGGGACGAGACACCTCTCCTCACCTCCACCTCACCTCTCTCCCAGGGACGAGACATCTCCCCCGAGGTAAGCTTGGGTGCAGGTCCCTCGGTGTGTCTATGTTTGCAGTGTACCAATTACACCATCACTAATTTAAAAATGTTTTAGACGCAAGGGCTTAATTGACCACGTCCTTCTTTAGTCCAAATATTTGAATCTAATTTGAATTTGTCGTATAAATATCGAGCCACGCCTTGGTGTGTGTATATATATATTGGGCTTACATTTCCTTGCCGACCGACAGCCTCTTCCACAGATGCTGTTGTTGTCATGCCTAGCAGGCAGAGCGCGTTATTTTCCCCTTATCGTGCGTTCATCTGTTAACTAGCACTTATTATTGTTGTTGTTATGCCTCACCTTCTGCTCATATCCATGTCTGTTTTAACGTTTTGCAAATCAGTGTTTGTGTATGTATGTGTACGGTGTTAAGGATGGGAGTTCTTATGTAGGTATTTTGCAAGTTAAGAGCTCTCAGTCTACCTTAGCTTATTTCAAAGCCTGACTAAGCAATATATTTATTTGTGTGTGATAAATGTCTTAAAAAAAAAAACGACAAGTTGAAGATTGAGACAAGTGCAACATATGGGAATCTTTATTGAGGAAATGTTTCGCCACACAGTGGCTTTATCAGTCCAATACAAAGTAGAAGGGTGTAAGGAGAGGAGGAGTTTGAGGTAATCAGTCCCTCAGTCTGGAGTCGATGTGTTCAGTCCATCAATCTTGTAGAATGTACAGCATAGGGCCGTAGATTTGGCTTATATACTGTAGTAAGGTGAGGCGAAGCAGGAGGAGGCGGGGTCATAGTGGTACCATCCACTTGTCTAAGTAGGTCTTCGTCCAAAGGTTGGATAAGTTTTAAAGAATTCTTTGTATCAAGATCCCATGATGACGCAGTGTTTGACAGATGTGATAAATGGTTTAAAAAAAAACCTGCAGCATCATGGGATCTTGATACAAAGAATTCTTTAAAACTTGTCCAACGTTTGGACGAAGACCTACTTAGACAAGTGGATGGTACCACTATGACCCGCCTCCTCCTGCTTCGCCTCACCTGACTACAGTATATAAGCCAAATCTACGGCCCTATGCTGTACATTCTACAAGATTGATGGACTGAACACATCGACTCCAGACTGAGGGACTAATTACCTCAAACTCCTCCTCTCCTTAACCTTTCTGCTTTGTATTGGACTGATGAAGCCACTGTGTGGCGAAACGTTCCTTCAATAAAGATTCCCATATGTTGCATAAAGTCTCAATCTTCAATATATTTATTATTAGCGTTTTTATAATTTTATACTACTTTATTTTAAGCGAGTAGAGTCAGTAATGGATTAAATTTTAAGCCATCTGTGAGCCAGAGTTTGGTTTAGTCAGAAGATTCGATTTATCAAGTGTCTATACCTTGTGAGAACATATTCCAAATGTGAATGGCCAATACACTTACAGACTTCGACGAAGAGTTATTTGTTCACTTCGTGTTAGGCAGAGCTGCAAGCTGTCAGAAGCAAAGAGATGCTAGCTTGTCTGTGAGATCAAACGGTAGTCTTGAAGTGATCTTGTCCGGCCCCACAGCCTTTCCCGTGTCTAGAGATTTAATGAATGCTCTATTTCTTTCTGTTTATTCAAAAATCTGACAATTTGCAGTTAGCCATTATGGGTTGCCTTTCTAGATTTAAGATATGCATCTTAGAAAAAAAATGAGCCCTCAGGTAGTAAGCCTTTTTTAATGCTTCATATGACAGTCCGGTGCTACCATTTGAAGGTAAGAATCGAGTTCTTGCGTTAATATTCGTGTCAGTTTTTAACCAAAGACACCAAATTGTAATCCCTACTCTTTCTGATCCCAGTTTTTTTATTCTACTTCCCACCAAGAACCAAACCAACAATGTACTTCCTTCAGTTGCCGACACGCTTGTTTGTGAAGGTTATTACTGTTGTGGGTAGAAAGATGCCTCTCATAACTTCTCTAAGCCTGAAATGTAGCACGCTTGCCACGACAGTCAAATTAAATCTGGTCTAAATATCTGTCACATACTGCCGATGAAAAATGTACCTGTGCGGGAGGTCACAAGCAGGTGATGTGGAGACAATTACATCATTGGCAGCATCACCCTGGAACACCTGTCATTCATTGAGGATGAGTTCTGAGAGGCAGGATAACCATTATTTCTTTTCCCTCAGCCACGCTTTACGAGGTTATTTTTCCTTTCAGTCATTGACCGGGGTAGTGAGGACAGCAGCCTTGTGTCCTGATGAACCCTCGTATGTCAACTGTCTGCAAGTAACTGTGAGTTCAGGTAGGATAGTCCCCACACCGTGCGGTCCATCGCAACCATCTCTCTCTCTTCCGAAGGAAAGGTACCGCAGTTCAATTCCTCTCTTCTACGCTCTCTTCCTTCCCATCTCCTTTCCTCCCCTTCCCTCTTTACCCCGCCCCCTCCCAGAACCAAGCAGGCACACACTTAATTGTCTGCTAGCCATTACATACTGCCTCTCACACTAACTTCCACGGGACGCCATTGAAGTTGTATAATTTGCAAATGGTGTCTTTGTGCGGCGAGGGAGCAGGGAGAGCGGGGGCGCAGCAGGGAAGGTTGCAGAGGGCTGAGAGGTGGAAGACGTAGGAGCTGGGGATATGACTGAGATTGGGGCTGGGGAAGAAGCTCTGAAAGAAGAGGAGGAGGAGGAGGGAAAAAAACTGCACAGGGTAGAATAAGAGAAATAGGACATGAGATACAGAAAGAGATACCGAGGAAGAAGATGAGAGTGTTGGAAAGGAGAGAGGTTGGAGGAAAACGGAGAGGGATGTGTTGGGAAGGGAGAGAGAGCCAGTAGACTGAAGGGGAGGAGAGTAGTGGGGAGACAGGAGGAAAGGGGAGGCAGGAAGGGAGCGGCGCCTCTCTCAAAAGCCCCTCCTCCATTGGTGTATAAAAAGACCTTTGCACGATTGGACCTTTTTT
>NC_069436.1:3415789-3423289 GCF_026875155.1 Cherax quadricarinatus | reverse complement strand
CTCACTCCCGAGCGGGAAAAAATTATTTGAAAAAAAAAAAGAGGAGGAGGTTGCTCTTAACGGGAATGAAGCTCGTGTGCATTATAAGAATGAAGGCCAGAAACTTCCTCAAGGAGAGCTAGCTCCCGCCAAAACCAATATCTTTAATTGGCGCCAGATTGTAGTTTCTTCCGCCAGACCCACGCGGAGCGGGAAGGGGGAGGGGGGATTTTCGCGGGTTCCCTTTTTTTCCCCCCCACCGCCGCGGGCTTTTGTCAACGGGGGACACTCTCATCTCCCCCACCCTCTATCCCCCCCCACCCCGCCCCTTACGGGCTTTCCCGGGGACTCACTATGGAAACCCAAAATCACGGTCCGAGAAGAATTAGAGAAGCAATGTTCTGCTGCTCCTGCCTTTCATTTCTTTAATGGTACGACTCTTAAGACTGGTCTTTTGGAAAGACCTCATCTATTTTAAAAACACTAGTCGTTAATGTAAAAAAAAAAGGAACAGAGTGAATTTCTCACACGTGTTTTATCCTGGCAGATCGTATATATATATATATATATATATATATATATATATATATATATATAATATATATATATATATATATATATATATATATATATATATATATAGTATATGGGATAATAACATGGCTACTTCACTTATTGATCAGATGAAGAGAGAGAGAGAAAGAAAGAGAGAGAGAGAGAGAGTGTGAGAGGCCGGATACCAAGTTAATCACCAGCACAAATGGATAATAACAACAAATGGTAATTTCATTATCGTTACTTGAAATGGGAAAAAAAAGAAATAGTGTCGAACCAATAGCGTCCAGTGGGTGACGTAATGCAGTTAAGTGGAGCCAATCAGAGGCGAGCTAGGCGTCAATGTGGACACACAGCCACAAGAGTCCACCCTCACACACATTTTCCATTATTTTACGCTCATAGCGTGATCACCGTTGCTCCGCCTACAGACATCCTTCAAACCTGGCAACAGTTAGTTTTCACGCGTGGCGCCGTTGCCGCAGCCGCGCAACGCAGTAAGAGAAATAAATAAAGTTTGAGAGACGCGTGGCAACAGCAATCAAGGGGAGACTCGGGGAGCCGACCAATCAGCAATCAGCGTCACTGAATGTCAACTCTCCCGCCAAACCTTCAAAACAGCGGCAATGGCGCGAACGAATACTGTCACCAATATGACCAGTATCAATTAATGCCGTATATTTTTTGTGTGTGTGTTCACTGGGGAAACACTGGGTTCGTTTTTTTTTTTTTTCACTCAAATACATCTCGAAATTATTTCGAAAACGGATACGAATTCAATATGATTCGCAAAATACCACATTTAAATTGCAGTTATCAACTAAAACAACAATAAAACAGACCCCCTCCCCCCCGTCCTCCCTCCCAAGAAAAGACCAGAAACTGGAAATAACATTTACAAAATAAACCAAGCAGGTTTAACAGCCTCCACCGGCCAACCAGCAAACCCCAAGCATTTTCAATTACCGTCTGCCTCGGACCACGGAATAGACCCTTGAAATAACTCGCCAGCGTTGTTCTAGCAGAGGTAAAAAGCTTACAGAGTGCTCTAACGCAATATTTCAGTGTGTCAAAAATCTATTCCACACTGTCACGGTCGCATCACACCAGATATTTCCCTGTGGACACCCCCGCCTATAATATTATGCACTCAATATTGTGATGGGCAGGGCAGTGGAGGGCAGGGGTAGGAGGCAGCACAGGAGGGAAGGCAGGGCAGCGAGAGGAAGGAGGGAGAGAAAGAAGAGAGGCAGGATGAAGAATAGAGAGAAGAGAGATAGAGGCAGGGAAAGGAAGGAGGGAGAGGTAGGATGAAGAACTAGGGAGAAGAGACAGAAGCAGGAAAAGGAAGGAGGGAGAGAAAGGAGAGAGGTAGGATGAGGTACTAGCGAGAAAAGAGAGAAAGCCAGGGGGAGGAAGGAGGGAGGCAGGGAGAGAAAGAGGGAGGCATGAAAAGAGCTAAAGAGGCAAGGAGACAGGAAGAGAAAGAGAGGAATGAGAGAGGCAGGAAGAGGAAGCGAAGGACACGGATGATGGAGAGAGGAAGAAAGGTGAGGGAGGCACAGAAAGGATGGAGAGCGAGAAGGAATGGAGGGGCAGGAAGAGGTGTCAGTAGAGAGATGAAGAAAGAAGGCAAGGAAGAAGGGAGAAGAAGAGGAAGGGAAAAGATTAAAGAAGAGGAGGAAAAGGGGTAAGGAATCTTTATAGTAAGACTTGGAAGAAGCGAGAGTTAGATAACACTAAGAGGTGGAAAGGCTTAAGAGAAGTAGTCGAGAAAAGACGGGGGATGAAGGAAAGGAGAAGGAGGAAGTGAGAAGAAGGAAAGCGAAAATGCAATTGAAGGATGAAAACAAAATAAGAGATGAGAGGGAGGAAGCAAATAGTGAAAATAAGAGAAGAGAGTGAGAGGTAATTTGAGTTATGATAAATGAGAGACAAACGAGAGGGAGACAAGAAAAGGCAAGTGAATGAGCGAGCCGAGAGAGAGAGAGAGAGAGACGTGAAGAAAAGCGTATATGTACTTGCTATGAAATATCCACTTCACATCATGCTACTTAACCTCATGCAAGGTTGTCATGCGTATGCAGACGACGACTCATACGGAAGATAACACTGCCCTGAGCTCAGGAATGTCACTCACTGTCTTCCAGTTACATTAAGCTGCCTCGTGCTGGCTCATGCTGGCTCATGTTGGCTCAAGCGATGTCATGTTACATTTGCTTCCCAGGAAACAGTTAATAAGAGTTTCTCTCATGCAGTGATGCAGATGATCTTCCGTGGGGTTAAACTCTACGGTGACTATGAAAAAATCATGCGGTGAATCTTGTAAGACAGCTAAGAGGCTGTATTGTTTTAATTCATGTTTGCTTCTCGGAAACATAAGTTGCTAAACTTGTCCTTACTAAACCCCTGTACCATGATACCATGCCATCAAATACATCACCATACCACACATCACCATGTATATCACCATACCATAGTACCATACTTTGCTACCATACCACCATACCTTATCACTATACAATACCACTATACATACCACCATACTATACCAACATACTATACTAACATACTATACAACCACACCATACTACCATACTATACCACTATACTATACCACCATACAATACCATCATACCATACTACCATACTGTACTACCATATTATACCACTACACTACACCATCATACCATCTCCTGTTTTAGGATAAAATACAGGATCATTCAAGGCGACTCATCTCCTGCCTTGACTCAGCTACTGGTCTCCCTATCATGTACAAGACCAGTTTTCTTAAGGCTGTTTTGGCTCATATGTTATGACAGCCAGAACACAGAACAAAGCTATTACAGCACAAGACGGACAGCCACCAGAGGTATTACACTGGTAGTATATTTTTCTTACAGAAATCACTCCATCAAGGACTCCTCAGACGAGGTTCCTTGATGCTAGTGAGGGATCTTGACGCAAGGAATTGAACCTGTCCTCTCATTCCTAGGATCAGACCTAATGGCCTCCCATTTCACTACGTCAATGAGCAATTATTCGTGGAACGACCCGCGTTCAGAACAGGTTCTCCGAAAACAAACTTTCAGAATTATCAGATCAAAGAAATCAATGAAAATTCTGATTCAAAGTTGAATTCATCTTTAGTGTATTTCCTGTTTCGTGTGTGTTTCCTGTTTCTTCGTGTGTGTTTCCTGTTTCGGTGTGTTTTCCTGTTTCGTGTGTGTTTCCTGTTTCGTGTGTGTTTCCTGTTTCGTGTGTGTTTCCTGTTTCATTGTGTTTCCTGTGTGTTCCGCGTGTGTTCCATGTGTGTTTTCCTGTTTCATTGTGTTTCCTGTGTGTTCGGTGTGCGTTTCCTGTTTCCAATGTGTTTCCTGTGTGCTTCGGTGTGTTCCCTGTGTGTTTTAGTGTGTTTCAGTGTGTTTCCTGTGTTTCAGTGTTTTCAATTTGTTCCCTGTGTGTTTCAGTGTGTTTCCCGTGTGTATTAGTGTGTTGCCTGTGTGCTTCAATGTTTTCCCTGTGTGTTTCAGTGTGTTTCCTGTGTGTTACAGTGTTTTTTCCTGTTGTTTCAGTGTGTACCCTGTGTGTTTCAGTGTTTCCTGTGTGTATCAGTGTGTTCCCGTGTGTATTAGTGTGTTTCCTGTGTGTTTCAGTGTGTTTCCTGTGTTTTCAGTGTGTTTTCCTGTGTGTTTCAGTGTGTTTCCTGTGTGTTTTCAGTGTTTTTCCTGTGTGTTTCAGTGTGTTTCAGTGTGTTTCCTGTGTGTTTCAGTGTTTTTCCTGTGTGTTTCAGTGTGTTTCAGTGTGTTTCCTGTGTGTTTCAGTGTTTTTCCTGTGTGTTTCAGTGTGTTCCTGTGTGTTTCAGTGTGTTTCCTGTGTGTTTCAGTGTGTTTCCTGTGTGTTTTCAGTGTGTTTCCTGTGTGTTTCAGGTTTTTTCCTGTGTGTTTCAGTGTGTTTCCTGTGTGTTTCAGTGTGTTTCCTGTGTGTTTCAGTGTGTTTCCTGTGTGTTTCAGTGTTTTTTTCCCTGTGTGTTTCAGTGTTTTCAGTGTGTTTCCTGTGTGTTTCAGTGTGTTTCCTGTGTGTTTCAGTGTTGTTTCAGTGTGTTTCCTGTGTGTTTCAGTGTTTTTCCTGTGTGTTTCAGTGTGTTTCAGTGTGTTTCTGTGTGTTTCAGTGTGTTTCCTGTGTGTTTCAGTGTGTTCCTGTGTGTTTCAGTGTGTTTCCTGTGTGTTTTCAGTGTGTTTCCTGTGTGTTTCAGTGTTTTTCCTGTGTTTCAGTGTGTTCCCTGTGTGTTTCAGTGTGTTTCCTGTGTATCAGTGTGTTCCTGTGTGTTTTCTGTGTGTTTCAGTGTGTTTCCTGTGTTTCAGTGTGTTTCCTGTGTGTTTCAGTGTGTTTCCTGTGTGTTTCAGTGTTTTTCCTGTGTGTTTCAGTGTGTTTCCTGTGTGTTTCAGTGTGTTTCAGTGTGTTTCCTGTGTGTTTCAGTGTTTTTCCTGTGTGTTTCAGTGTGTTTCAGTGTGTTTCCTGTGTGTTTCAGTGTGTTCCCTGTGTGTTTCAGTGTGTTTCCTGTGTATCAGTGTGTTTCCTGTGTGTTTTCTGTGTTTCAGTGTGTTTCCTGTGTTTCAGTGTGTTTCCTGTGTGTTTCAGTGTGTTTCCTGTGTGTTTCAGTGTGTTTCATGTGTGTTTCAGTGTGTTTCCTGTGTGTTTCAGTGTGTTTCCTGTGTGTTTCAGTGTGTTCCCTGTGTGTTTCATGTGTGTTTCTGTGTATCAGTGTGTTTTCAGTGTGTTTTCTGTGTGTTTCAGTGTGTTTCCTGCGTGTATCAGTTTCAATGTGTTTCCTGTGTATCAGTGTGTTTCAGTGTGTTTCCTGTGTATCAGTGTGTTTTCAGTGTGTTTTATGTGTGTTTCAGTGTGTTTCCTGTGTGTTTCAATGTGTTTCAAAGAAATCAATGGAAATTCTGGTATTTCCTGTTTCGTGTGTGTTTCCTGTTTCGTGTGTGTTTCCTGTGTATTCCGTGTGCGTTTCTTGTTTCATTGTGTTTCCTGTGTGTTTCGGTGTTTTGCGTGTGTTTCCTGTGAGTTTCGGTGTGTTTCCTGTGTGTTTCCAGTGTGTTTTCTGTGTGTTTTAGTGTTTTCTCAATGTGTTTCAGTGTGTTTCCTGTGTGTTTCAGTGTGTTTCCTGTGTGTTTCAATGTGTTCCCTGTGTGTTTCAGTGTTTTTCCCGTGTGTATCAGTGGGTTTTCAGTATGTTTCCTGTGTGTTTCAGTATGTTTCCTGTGTGTTTCAGTATGTTTCCTGTGTGTTTCAGTGTGTTTCCTGTGTGTTTCACCGTGTTCCCTCTGTGTGTTGATTAACAATGAACAGCATAGACACGTACTGTTAAATAACTCTACTAATGATATCAGCTGAGCCAAGGTTTGAGCTGAGCCAAGGTTTGAGCTGAGCCAAGATTTGAGCTGAGCCAAGGTTTGAGCTGAGCCAAGGTTTGAGCTGAGCAGTTGAGCTGAGCCAAGGTTTGAGCTGAGCCAAGGTTTGAGCTGAGCTGAAAGAAGAACTACTGAACTACTGACTTGTGAAGCAAAGAACTGGATTTTTGAGTGTAACTTCTGTGGAAACATGAAGTGTAAAGATAGATAGATAGAGAGAGAGAGAGAGAGAGAGAAGAGAGAGAGAGAGAGAGAGAGAGAGAGAGAGAGAGAGATAGAGAAGAGAGAGAGAGAGAATAATAATAATATGAAGGGGCGACAAAAATATGGGAAATTGAAGAAGAGAGAAGGGACGATGGAAGAAGAAGAAGGGGAGGCATGGGAGCACGAGGGTGGAATGGGATGAGGGAGGGTAGGGACGAGGGAGAAAAAAGGGTGAGGAAAGAACCTGATTAGAGATTTTTTTAGATTTTGTTGCCGAAGCTGCTAGAATATTGTGCACCCCATATCAATCCTGTGGACGGTAGCGCAAGAGCATATGGATTCGCAAATAGCCTAGAATTCGGCCCCAAAAGAGTTAACAGGAGTTCATCTGGATTTAGACCTACAATTGACTTATCTGCTGCAAAGAAAATTTAGAAAATTTGCTTAATATATCTGGTATCTTATTCTCGTTAACAAAATATCGTGACATATACATACATTATTATTATGCTATCTGTATATTCCTCAATAAATGACAATAAATCCCATAGTGCTCAAGAAAGTGACGATAGGACTGGTAACATACTTTGCATTTGGTTTTGATCATCATCTGTGTGTCTGCCAAACTGCCACAAGTACTTGCAACTAAGCATAAGCCTGTCACTACAACATCAGTCTGTTTACATGCAAGTGCTCAATAAGCGTACTTATCTACGTTCTTACATTGGATGATCGATCTACTTAGGCTTCTAACTGCATTCCTATAACATTCAGTTTCATTATTTACTTCTCTCCTAATTCTATTCCTAATGCTAGACACACCACACACACACACACACACACACACACACACACCAAAGTTTATATTCAGCATTTGCCCAGGAGCCTGGTCTCAGACCGGGCCGCGGGGGCGTTGACCCCGGAACTCTCTCCAGGTAAACTCCAGGTAAACTCCAGGGTACTTTTTTGGCTAATTTATTAACGCTAATCATAAAGGAGCAGTCCCACTGTGTGATGGAATCCATTATAATTGTACGTTAATTCCTTTCCCCGAATTTTTGAGAATCTATACCTGGCTTCTACAATGAGCGTGTAATTAGTCAAGGGCCTTCAGTGATGACATAGAATCAATAACAATCATAGAGTCAACTCAGTGTCAAAAGTTATCTCTAGCGCCATTAGAACGACAAGCAATTCAGTCTGCAGTGTAGTACGCCCAATTATTAATTATTATGGCTAACTCAGCAAAGTTCCCATCGTTCTTTAAATAAGGCAGTGTCAACAGGGGCAGATGCATCCGTGCCCGTACAAATCATGCTGAGATCCCTAGCATTTTTAACTT
>NC_069436.1:3407264-3415289 GCF_026875155.1 Cherax quadricarinatus | reverse complement strand
TTGAAAAACCGGGGGGAGGAGAGGGCCTAGTAAAAACCGGGGAAGAGCGGGCCAGGACAAAGGGCCGACCCTGCAACCACAAATATGAGTAGGTGAGTACACACACCACCACACACACACACACATACCCACACACAACACCCCACATACACTGAGGTAGAGGGGGGTGGGGTTTGATAACGGGGGAAAATTTCCCAAACACAGAAAAATAAAAACCTAGTTGTATAGATGTCACCTATAAGTGTTAGCAAAAAAAGCAACCAGAGGCACCTCTTTACACCTAGGTGAAGAGGGGAACACATAATGCCGTGGGTTCCCAACATTACTTTAACCCGGATCGAACACTGGGGCTTTTTTTTTTATTCGAACTTCATAAATTAAACTTGTAAAGTCTTCCCCTTTTTACCCCTTCTTCTGTTATGTTCAAATTATTGTGTTTTTAAATCCTTCTTATCCATTTATCAATTGATTTTGGGTCGTGAAAGAAAAATTTTGGTCAGTCAAGACATGACGCAATTCCGTCATTGCTGAAAATTGTTGGATGAGACTGTCTTGGGACATGTGTGTGATGTTAGTATTAAGTGCTTGTGAAACATCTGTCCACTGCCACTACTACCACCTTTTACCACTAACTAAATACCACCACTACCACTACTACCACCACTACTACCGTATAACGCAATCCACTAAACCCCCGCTACTGCCTAAACATCACCATTACCCACTACCACACTACCACTACTACCACCTCCATCTTTACACTACTACTACCACGCACACCACCACTACCCAAAAATAACCATAACAAAACAGTCACTCCATACGCCACCACTAACAAAATCCCTCAAGAATAACTAAATCAAAAAAAATAGAGTGGGTTTTTTCCCTGTGAGGGGTTTTTTGGGCCCTTTTGATGTACGAGTTTTGGAGTTTTGTAGTAGGGGATTTTGGGATTTTTTGGATAGGGGGAGACGTATCTGCTGGGGCAGGGCCACAATGGGATCTCAAAAAAAAATATCATACAGGAGAACACATCTCCCATAAACTTTTCTATTTACACAAACCCAAAGTGTAGTAACAACACGCCATCAAATCAAAAACAACTAACCCACGCACACAGAACCCCACACTACTAACTAAGATGAGTACCAGCCAAAACTACTACCATCGTATAAAATATAAAACCAGTGCGATATCAAGCTTTCCTTCTACTGCTTCCATGATTTAATTCTCCTCCAAAATGTAAACATTTCAAGTGCAAAAATAATTTATGCATACATACCACATCAACTTCATTCATATATCAACATACACTTATACATTTAAACATCATTTTGGAAAACATCAAAACATTAAACAAAGTGTTTTTTCAAAGCCCTAGGGGTTCCCTACTGCTGTTTCTACCTGCTGTAATTACTGTTTCTCCCTGCCCCCTAGTTTTCCCACGTACCTGTTTCTGCCTTGCTCGGCTGCTGCTGCGCTGTTTTGCTATGCTGCGCGCTGTTGACCTTTTAAATTTAAATTTTCTCTCCCGTCCTCTGAGGCTCCCCACTGCTACCTGCTGCTGCGCTGCTGCTGCGCGGTTTGCTACCTGCTGAAATTACGTTCTCTCCCTGTCCTCTGAGGCTCCCCACTGCTACCTGCTGCTGTACCTGTGCTGCTGCTACTGCGCTACGCTGCTGCTGCTGCTGCGCGCTGCGCCCGCTGCGCGTGCTACCTCTGTAATTACTGTTCTTCCCTGTCCTCTGGGCTCCCCACTGCACCGCTGCTGCTGCTGCGCTGCTGCTACTGCCTTTCTGCTGCTGCTGCTGTGCTGCTGCTGCGCTGCTCGGCTGCTGCACTGCGCTCCCTGCGCTGCTGCTGCTGTACTGTCGGGCCTTGCTGCGCTGCGCGCTGCTCTGCCTGGCTGCTGCTGCTGACTGCGCTACGCTGCACTGGCGCTGCTGCTCTGCTGCGCTGCTGCTGCTGCTGCTGCTGCTTGGTTTGCGTACGCTGCATGCTGCTGCTGCGCTGCTGCTGCTGCTGCTGCTGCTGTGCGCTGCGCTGCCCCTTTCTGTAATTATGTTCTCTCCCTTTCCCTCTGGGCTCCCCACTGCTCCTGCTGCTGCTGCTGCGCTGCGGCGCTTGTGCTACGCTCTGCTGCGCTGCGCTACTGCTGCTGCGCTGCTGCTGCTACTGCTGCTGCTACTGCTGCTGCTGCTCTGCTGCTGCTGCAAATTTCTGTGCGCTGCTGCTGCTGCTGCTCGCTACTGCTGTGCTGCTGCTGCTCTGTACTCTCCCTATGCTGCGCTGGCTGCTGCTGCTGCGCTGCTGTTTTTGCGCTGCACTGCTGCGGCTGCTGCTGCTGCTGCTGCTGCGCGCAAAATCTGCGCGCTGCTGCTGCGCTGCTGCTGCTGCTGCGCTGCTCTCTGCTGCTGCTGCGCGGGCCGGGTGTGCTGCTGCTGTGCGCTGCTGCTGCTGCTGCTGCTGCTGCTGTGCTATGCTGCTGCTGCTGCGCTGCTGTGCTGCTGCGCTACTGCTGCTGCTGCTCTGCTGCTGCTGCTGCGCTCACTGCGCTGCGCTGCAAAGCTGTTACGCTGCTGCTCTGTGTGCTGCTGCTTGCTGCTGCCTACTGCTGCTACTGCTCTGCTCGCGCTGGCTGCGCTGCTGCTGCTGTACTGCTCTCTGCTCCCGCTGCTGCTACTACGTGCTGTGCTGCGCTGCGCTGCTCTACCTGCTCTGCGCTGCTGCTGCTATACGCTGCGCGCTGCGCTACGGGCTGCTACTGCTGCGCTGCTGCTGCTGCTCTGCTGCGCTGCTTTTTCGCTCTGCGCTGCGCTGCTCTACCTGCGGCGCGCGCTGCGGGCTGCTCCCTTCGCTGCTTGGCTGCTGCTTGCGCTGCTGCTGTTTTTTTGGCTGCTGCTGCTGAAAACGTCTACTGCTGCTGCTGCTGTGCTACTCGCTGCTGCTGCGCTGCTGCTGCTGCTGCTGCACCTGCTGCTGGCTGCTGCTGTCTACGCTGCTGCTGCTGCTGCTGCTGCTGCTGCGCTGCTACTGCTGCTGCTGCTGCGCTCGCTGCGCTGCTGCTGCACTGCGCTACTGCTGCACTGCTGCTGCTGCGGTGCTGCTGCTACTGCTGCTCTGCTGCGCGCTATGCGCTGTTTGGCTACACTACGCTGCTGCTCTGCTCGCTGCTGCTACTACTGCTGCTGCTGCGCTGCTGCTGCGCTGCTGTGCTGCTGTCCCTTCTGAGCGCTGCTGTGCTGCTGCGTCTGCTGCTGCTACTGCTCTACTGCTGCTGCTGCTGCTGTATACTACTGTTTTCTGCGGGTGCTGCGCTCTGCAGGCTGCCTCTGCTGCGCTACTACTGCGCTGCGCTGCGGCTGCTGCTGCTGCTACCTCTGCTGTGCACCTGCGCTGCGCTGCTGCGTGCTTTTTGCTGCTGTGCTACTGCTGTATCTGCTGCGCGCTGTTTGCTGCTGCGCTGCCCCCTGCTGCTCTGCTGCTGCGCTACGCTGTGCTGCTGCTACTACTCCTGCTCTCTGCTGCTGTCCCTGCCTGCGCGCTGCTCTTCTTACTACTGCTGCTCTGCTGCTGCGCTGGCTGCTACTACTACGCTGTGCTGCTGTCGCGCTGGCTGCTGCTGTGCTGGCTGCTGCTGCTGCTGCTACCTGCTGCGCTGCTGCTGCCGCTGTCTACACATTTGGCTGCTGCTGCTGTGCTGGCTGCTGCTGCTCCCTGTTCTGCTACCCTGCTGCTGCTGCTGCGCTGCTGCTGTTGCTCCTGCGCGCTGCTACCTGCTGCTGGCAAACCCCTGCTGCGTACACCTGCTGATACTGCTGTTTTGCTGCTGCTGCCTGCTTTTGCGGGACCTGTTGCTGTGCCTATGCTGCTGTTTTCCTGCTGCTCTGGTACCGTTGCGCTACCTGCTGCTGATGCTGCTTCTGTACTACCTCCGCTGCTTCTCTGTCCCCTTTGCTGCACTCCTGCTCTACCTGCGTTCCTGCTGCGTACTCCCGGGTGCACCTGCTGCTCCCCTGCTGCTACCTCGCTCCCTGTTGCTCCCTGTTGTGCTGTCTGCTAACTCTAAGATTTGAAGATTGTTTTTTTCATTCCTACTGGCCCATACTAGCCAGGTCCTCTCAAGCCCAACCCCCTAACAAAAATATTTACCCAAAACCCCTAAGTATTTACCATTAACAATATAACCCCGGGGAAAACTTTATTACACCATTAAATCACTTGAATACTGAGAAGTACAGCAAATCTGACCCAATCAGAAATACTTCCCTTTTAAGGGGTCACTGAAGGGCGTATTTACACTCTCAAAAATGACGGGGAGGGGCAGGGGGAATAGACGAAAAAAAGGAATAAAGGGGATTGCAAACGGGGAAAATCTCTGGCTAAAAGGACTCCCAGAATGGATTCAAGTTGAAAAATTTAGATTTAGATAGGATATATGTAATGCAATACACATATAACCCGCACATAGGAGAGAGAAGCTCACCACGATATTTTAGGTCTGACTTGGACCATTAACAGATCACACTAACATGCGAAAGTGAGGGAGACGGTACATATAGGCGAGGTGGTCAGGGAGGGGACCCAGAGAGGAAGAACAAGTAGTAGTAGTAGTGGTAGTGGTAATGCTGGTAGTAGAAATTGTGGTAGAAGTAGTGGTAGTAGTTGTTTCCTTCATGATATAGAGAGGTACAGGGCTGATGATAGAGTTGAGTGGATCAACTCTCAGGTAGCGTCAGTGGAGAGGAATCTTCGGTTGAGGTTAAAATATAGATTTAGTATGTTCATGGTGCAATCTTCCGAGTAGGGTGATAGAGGCTAGGACCTTGGGTAGCTTTAAAAAGAGATTGGACAAATATGTGAGTGGGAGGGGCTGGGTCTGACTGGTGTTGTGGGTACGGGAGTAAATTCTTGGGTAGCTTTGGGTAGTGGTGGTTTTGATAAGGACCTACCTTGTATGGGCCAGTAGGCCTTCTGCAGTGTTCCTTCATTCTTATGTTCTTATGAGTGTGCGTGGGTTGGTGTTAGTTGGACCTACCTAGCATGTTCCTATGTTCTTTAATACCACCAGTATGTAATACTTACACGATGGTTATACAAGACTCGGATGCGGTTCAACTCCATCTGTCTCTGTGACTTAATAAAGCCCACTCTGTGGGCGAAACGATGTCAAAAAATATCACATTATACTCCATGTGTATCTTTTTTCTCTTACGTTCTTAAAATACTGTAAGCAAGGGGATGGACGCCCCCCGTCTCCCTGTATTAACAACTAAAAATACAAAAAACGAAATAATTTCTTCACATTTAATAACCTCGATGTATCATGCTTGCGCAAGACATTATTACTGGTGAGCAGTGAGGGTGATGACAGTGATACAGTGTGTACCAGGGAAGAAGTTATCACCCCCAGACTACCCCAGAGACTACACCCAGACTACCCCAGAGACTACCCCCAGACTACCCAGAGACTACCCCCAGACTACCCCAGAGGTAAAATACCCAGACTCCCCAGGGGACTACCCCCAGACTACCCCAGAGACTACCCCAGACTACCCCAGAGATACCCCCAGACACCCCGGGCTACCCCCAGACACTACCACAGAGACTACCCCAGACACTACCCCAGAGACTTTCCCCCAGACACTACCCCAGAGACTACCCCCAGACACTACCTAGAGACTACCCCAGACACTACCCCCGACACTACCCCCAGACACTACCCCCGAGACTACCCCCCGACACTTTCCCCAGAGACTACCCCCAGACACTACCCCAGAGACTACCCCCAGACACTACCCCAGAGACTACCCCCACACTACCCAGACACTACCCCAGAGACTACCCCCAGACACTACCCCAGAGACTACCCCCAGGGCACTACCCCAGACACTACCCAGAGACACCCAGACACTACCCCCGAGACTACCCCCAGACACTAACCCCGAGGGCTACCCCCCGACACTACCCAGACACTAAACCCCCCGGACACTACCCCAGAGACTACCCCCCGACACTACCCCCGACACTACCAGACACTACCACAGACCTCAATGAAATCTCGTAATGGATAAAATCCACAGTAATTGTTGTCTTCCGCTCCACTGAAATTGTCTTCGCTACGGGGCTCAGGTATATATCGCAAGATAATTTCCTAAGACTGTTACCTTGGTTCATCAGTCAGGATATACCCGGAGGGATATATGTGTGTATCTACGTGTATATACACACGAGAGGTGTGTTTATACCTGGGGTGGGGTGTGTTTAATGTTTCAGTACCCCAGGTTTATTTTAGTGTATATAGACCGATACGGTTTCATTTCTTAGAATACAAACAGAGACTGTTGTATTTCTCACTGTATATATATATATATGAATCCTGCTTGGAGGTGTGCATGTGATAGACAGTTTAAATGGCTGTGTCAGTAATTACAATGAGCTTTCAAGACTCTGTGATCCTGATATATGGTGGGAGGGCAAGACACGCAGGTATAGAGACACGCAGGTACAGAGACACACAGATACAGAGACCCGCAGGTACAGAGACACGCAGGTTTCAGAGACACACAGGTACAGAGACACGCAGGTACAGAGACACACAGGTACAAAGACACGCAGGTATAGAGATACGCAGGTTTCCCGGGACAGCAGGTACAGAGACACACAGGTACAGAGACACGCAGGTACAGGACACACAGGTACAAAGACACGCAGGTATAGAGATACGCAGGGACAGACACACGCAGGTACAGACACAGCAGGTACAGAGATACGCAGGTACAGAGACACGCAGGTACAGAGACACACAGGTACAAAGACACGCAGGTATAGAGATACGCAGGTTTCAGAGACACGCAGGTACAGAGACACGCAGGTACAGTGATACCCCGGTACAGAGACACGCAGGTACAGAGACACGCAGGTACAGAGATACGCAGGTAAGAAATACGCAGGTATAGATATACGCAGGTACAGAGACACGCAGGTATAGAGTACCCCAGGTACAGAGACACGCAGGTACAGAGATACGCAGGTACAGAGACACAGGTTTCAGAGGACACGCAGGGACAAGGAACGCAGGTACAGAGATAAAGCAGGTACAGAGATACGCAGGTACAGAGAACACGAGGTACAGAGATACGCGACGGGCTGGGTTTTGAGACTCTATGACCGCGGGTTTTAATCCCGGCCGGGGGTAAAGGTTTATACGCAGGTACAGAGATACGAGGTACGAGACACGCAGTACAGAGCACGCAGGTACAGAGATACGCAGGTACAGAGACACGTAGGTACAGAGACACGCAGGTACAGGATAGCAGTACAGAGATACGCACATACAGAGATACGCAGGTACAGAGACACGCAAGGTACAGAGACACGCAGGTACAGAGACACGCAGGTACAGAGATACGCAGGTACAGAGACACCCCGGTACAGAGGGCACACAGGTACAGAGAACCCAGGTACAAGAGATACGCAGGTATAGAAATACGCAGGTATAGATATACGCAGGTACAGAGACACGCAGGTATAGAGATACGCAGGTCAGAGATACGCAGGTACAGAGACACGCAGGTACAGTGATACGCAGGTACAGAGACACGCAGGTACAGAGAAAACCAGGTACGAGTACGCAGGTATAGAAATACGCAGGTATAGATATACGCAGGTACAGAGACAGCAGGTATAGAGATACGCAGGTACAGAGACACGCAGGTACAGAGATTTCGCAGGTACAGAGACACAGGTACAGAGGGCACGCAGGTACAAGGACAGAGGTACAGAGATACGCAGGTACAGAGACACGTAGGTACAGGACACGCCGGTACAGAGTACGCAGTACAGAGATACGCACCCTTTCAGAGATACGCACGTACAGAGAAAGCAGGTACAGAAATTCACAAGTGCAGAGATACGCAGGTACAGAGATACGCAGGTACAGAGATACGCAGGTGCAGAGATACACAAGTACAGAGATACGCAGGTTACAGAGATACGCAGGTACAGAGATACACAGGTACAGAG
>NC_069436.1:3379764-3402264 GCF_026875155.1 Cherax quadricarinatus | reverse complement strand
ACCCAAAACTGCATGTAGAAGCTCAATCATGGAAAATGTAGTAAAATGAAAGAGCTAAGCTATATGTGGAGGCCCTAACAGACCACAACAGAGCCCGGGGAAAAAGCCGAGAAGGGAAAATGACAGGCCACTGACCCCAAGTAAAATTTAGCTAGTGAAACTGAAGAAAGGAAGCTCAGTGCAGGAAATCAAATTGAATGGGGGGAACACAGGGATATGCAGTGGGAGAATAAAAAGGGTGAGGTCAGTCTTTGTGTATGGGCTCCGGAAGTGAAGGGGAAACATATGAAGCAAGAAAAACAAGGGGAAAAAAAAAGCAATTGAAAAACATGAAGCAATAGGAGAAGACGACATTTACCCAGCTGGGGAAAATTTTCGGAGAAAAGGGGGGTTTGTAAAAAAAGAACCCGGCCCGTGAAAGTGACCTTCAAAGGGAGAATCGACTCGGAACAGGATCCTGCAGGAGAAAGCACTATTAAGGGGCATGCCGGCATACAGGAAGGTGTAAACTCGACCGCGACAGAAACAAAACAGAAAGGCAGAAACAGAGAGAGATGGTACAAGGCGAAAGGAGGAAAGAGAGGGGATGGAGAAGACAGGACAGGAGATCCCAGACACAGGAAGATCAAATGCAGCCTCCCTCCAACTTCCTATAGAAGTCTCCAACCAGGTCAACCCAGTGCAACCAAACACTCTAAATCAAAACACCCATGCCACATCCAATGCCCCCACCCATGCATTACAAACTCCACCCCCCCAGCAACCACCCATAGTTCCTTATCAGGTCTTCCACTTTCCCCAAACCCCCAAAACACCCCCCAGACCACAATCTTAGAAAAAAAGTTGAAGGTGTGGTATACAATGCAGATGGGAAAAACAAATAAGTATGAGGAGTGGCACGAAAGAATCGAGGAGACATCCCCCGACGTAATAGCACTCACAGAAACAAAACTCACCCGAATAAATTAACAGATTCAATCTTTCCATCCGGATATCAAATCCTCAGGAAAGACAGAGGGAGGAGAGGGGGAGGAGGAGTTGCACTGCTCCATTAAAAACCAGTGGGGGTTTTAGAAAATGGAAGGAATGGATGGCACGGGCGGAAAGGGACTACTTAGTAGGAACAATCCAGTCTGAGGGACATAAGGTGATAATTGCAGTAATGTACAACCCACCACAAAATTGCAGGAGGCCAAGAGAAGAATACGATGAGGGCAACAGAGCAATGGTCGACACACTAGCCGAGGTGGCCAGGAGAGCACACACGGGGGGAGCAAAGTTACTAGTTATGGGTGATTTCAATCACAAGGAGATTGACTGGGAAAACCTGGAGCCCCATGGTGGTGGGACCAGACAACATCTCTCCGTGGGTCCTTAAAGAGGGAGCAGAGATATTGTGTGTACTGTTAACAAAGATCTTCAACACATCATTTGAAACTGGGCAACTCCCCGAGGTATGGAAGATGGCAAATGTAGTCCCAGTTTTTAAAAAGGGAGACAGACATGAGGCACTAAACTACAGACCTGTATCACTAACGTGTATAGTATGCAAGGTCATGGAGAAGATCATCAGGAGGAGAGTGGTGGAACACCTGGAAAGAAACAAGTATATAATTGACAACCAGCATGGTTTCAGGGAGGGAAAATCCTGTGTCACAAACCTACTAGAGTTTTATGACAAGGTGACAGAAGTAAGACAAGGGAGAGAGGGGTGGATCGACTGCATTTTTTTGGACTGCAAGAAGGCCTTCGACACAGTTCCTCACAAGAGGTTACTGCAAAAGCTAGAGGATCAGGCACACATAACAGGAAAGGCACTGCAATGGATCTGAGAATACCTGACAGGGAGGCAACAACGAGTCATGGTACGTGACGAGGTGTCAAAGTGGGCGCTTTTTGACAACGGGGGTTCCACAGGGGTCAGTCTTGGACCTGTGCTGTTCTTGGTATATGTGAATGACATAACGGAAGGGATAGACTCAAAAGTGTCCTTGTTTGCGACGATGTGAAGTTAATGAGAAGAATCAATCGGATGAGGTTTCAGGCAGGACTACAAAGAGCCCTGGACGGCTACAACCCTGGTCCAGCAACTGGCCCCTTGGGTTTTAACCTGCCAAATGCAAAGGTCATGAAGTTTGGGGGAAAGGGCAAAGAAGACGCAGATACAATATAGTTTAGACGGCCAAAGTCTGCAAACCTCACTCAAGGAAAAGATCTGGGGGTGAGTATAACACCGGGGCATATTTTCCCGAGGCGCACATCAATCAGATAACTGCTGCAGCATACGGGCGCCTGGCAAACTACGGATAGCGTTCCGATACCTCAGTAAGGATTCGTTCAAGACTCTGTATACCATTTACGTCGGGCCCCAAATACTGGAGTATGCGCACCAGTTTGGAATCCACCCCTAGTAAAAGCACGTCAAGAAATTAGAGAAAGTGCAAAGGTTTGCAACAAGACTAGTCCCAGAGCTACGGGGATTGTCCTACAAAGAAAGGTTGAGGGAAATCGGCCTGACGACACTGGAGGCCAGGAGAGTCAGGGGAGACATGATAACGACATATAAAATACTGCGCGGAATAGACGAGGTGGACAAAGACGGGATGTTCCAGAGATGGGACACAGACACAAGAGGTCACAATTGGAAGTTGAAGACTCAGATGAATCAAAGGGATGTTAGGAAGTATTTCTTCAGTCATAGAGTAGTCAAGCCGTGGAATGGCCTAGAAAGTGAAGTAGTGGAGGCGGGAACCATACATAGTTTTAATCTCAGTAGTAGTACCAGTTCCTAGTAACCAGTTACCAGTAACCAGTGTACCAGTAGATGACTCACTACCAACCGTCTGTGTGAATCATTGACTGTATTCTTATTGCTGCTGACCATAGCAGGATTTCAAACACCCGTCATCCTTAGGCACTTTGAGGGGCAGTCGAAGATAGGCAGCAGAGAGAGACAAGTCGGCTGTTGGCGCTTCCCATACTTCCCGATATATATTATACGTACTACCAGCCTACGTGAGTATTTTTACCCATCCACGTATCGAAAACCCACATGACATTAAGGCGAGGTATGATAAAGCTCATGGAGCACTGAGAGAGAGGACCTAGTAGCGATCAGTGAAGAGGCGGGGCCAGGAGCTATGACTCGACCCCTGCAACCACAAATAGGTGAGTACAAATAGGTGAGTACACACACGCACACACAGTAAGACAAGAGAGAGAGGGGTGGGTGGATTGCATTTTCTTGGACTGCAAGAAGGCGTTTGACACAGTTCCACACAAGAGATTAGTGCAAAAACTGGAGGACCAAGCAGGGATAACAGGGAAGGCACTACAATGGATCAGGGAATACTTGTCAGGAAGACAGCAGCGAGTCATGGTACGTGGCGAGGTGTCAGAGTGGGCGCCTGTGACGAGTGGGGTTCCACAGGGGTCAGTCCTAGGTCCGGTGCTGTTTCTGGTATTTGTGAACGACATGACGAAAGAAGTAGACTCCGAAGTGTCCCTGTTTGTAGATGATGTGAAGTTGATGAGAAGAATTCAATCGGATGAGGACCAGGCAGAACTACAGAGGGATCTGGACAGACTGCAGGCCTGGTCCAGAAACTAGCTCCTGGAGTTCAACCCCACCAAGTGCAAATTCATGAAGACTGGAGAAAGGCAAAGAAGACCGCAGACGGAGTACAGTCTAGGGGGCCAGAGCCTACAAACCCCATTCAAGGAAAAAGATCTTGGGGTGAGTATAACACCAGGCACATCTCCTGAAGCGCACATCAACCAAATAACTGCTGCAGCATATGGGCGCCTAGCAAACCTCAGAACAGCATTCCGACATCTTAATAAGGAATCGTTCAGGACCCTGTACACCGTGTACGTTAGGCCCATATTGGAGTATGCGGCACCAGTTTGGAACCCACACCTAGCCAAGCACGTAAAGAAACTAGAGGGAAATGCAAAGGTTTGCAACAAGACTAGTCCCAGAGCTAAGAGGTATGTCCTACGAGGAGAGGTTAAGGGAAATCAACCTGACGACACTGGAGGACAGGAGAGATAGGGGGGACATGATAACGACATACAAAATACTGAGAGGAATTGACAAGGTGGACAAAGACAGGATGTTCCAGAGATTGGACACAGTAACAAGGGGACACAGTTGGAAGTTGAAGACACAGATGAATCACAGGGATGTTAGGAAGTATTTCTTCAGCCACAGAGTAGTCAGTAAGTGGAATAGTTTGGGAAGCGATGTAGTGGAGGCAGGATCCATACATAGCTTTAAGCAGAGGTATGATAAAACTCACGGAGCGGGAAGAGTGACTGAGTAGCGGCCAGCTGAAGAGGCAGGGCCAGGAGCTGTGACTCGACCCCCGCAACCACGACTAGGTGTCTGTACACACACACACACAAAAATACCAAGAACATATATATATATATTATTTATATATTATATATATTTATATATATATATTATATATATATATAATATATTTATATATATTATATATATATATATTATATTATATATATATATATATATTATATATTAATATATAATATATACATATCACTTTTGCATCTTTGCTTCGGTAAATAAGATAAATAAGCGTGATAACATCCCTCACATTCGCCAACACATTAAAAATTGTGTCGGACTCACAGTAACGTGTTTGTTGCAGCTTGTGAATGATGCAGAAACGAACATCAAAGTGGGCAGGTAAATACCACTCTTTACTGTGACTCTCTCAACTGTTCCCAGCGGTTCCCAGCGGTTCCCAGCGGTTCCCAGCGATTCCCAGCGGTTTCCAGCGGTTCCCATGTGTTCCTCCCGGTTCTCAGCCTCTATCAGTGGTTCCCAGCACCTCTTGGCGTTTCTTTGTTGGCTTTCAGTGATTCGCAGTGGCTGTCTGTGGTTTTCCGGTTGTAGTATAGCAACAATTGCGAGAAGTGGAGGGAAGCAACACTTCCGGTAACGTTAAGAGAGTAGTGGACCCAGGAGCTGGTCAGGTCCTGGTGTTATTGTGGACCCAGGAGCTGGTCAGGTCCTGGTGTTATTGTGGACCCAGGAAGCTGTCAAGGTCCTGGGTTATTGCGGGGCCCGGAGCTGGTCAGGTCCTGGTGTTGTTGTGGACCCAGGAGCTGGACAGGTCCTGGTGTTATTGCGGACCCAGGAGCTGGTCAGGTCCTGGTGTTATTGCGGACCCAGGAGCTGGTCAGGTCCTGGTGTTGTTGTGGACCCAGGAGCTGGTCAGGTCCTGGTGTTGTTATGGACCCAGGAGCTGGTCAGGTTCTGGTGTTATTGTGGACCCAGGAGCTGGTCAGGTCCTGGTGTTATTGTGGACCCAGGAGCTGGTCAGGTCCTGGTGTTATTGTGGACCCAGGAGCTGGTCAGGTCCTGGTGTTATTGTGGACCCAGGAGCTGGTCAGGTCCTGGTGTTGTTGTGGACCCAGGAGCTGGTCAGGTCCTGGTGTTATTGTGGACCCAGGAGCTGGTCAGGTTCTGGTGTTATTGTGGACCCAGGAGCTGGTCAGATCCTGGTGTTGTTGTGGACCCAGGAGCTGGTCAGGTTCTGGTGTTATTGTGGACCCAGGAGCTGGTCAGATCCTGGTGTTGTTGTGGACCCAGGAACTGGTCAGATCCTGGTGTTGTTGTGACCCAAGTGGTCAGGGCCTGGTTTATTGTGGACCAGAGCTGGTCAGGGCCTGTTTTTGTTTTTGACCCAGACTGGTCAGGTCCTGTGTTTTTGTTCCCAGGAGCTGTCAGGTCCGGTTGTTGTGGCCCAGGAGTTGTCAGGTCTGGTGTATGGACCCAGGAGTGGTCAGTCTGGTGTTTTGTGGAACCCAGGAGCTGGTCGGTTCCCGGTGTTGTTGTGGGACCCAGGAGCTGGTAAAGGTTCTGGTGTTATTGTGGACCCAGGAGCTGGTCAGGTCCTGGTGTTATTGTGGACCCAGGAGCTGGCAGGGTCCTGGTGTTTTTTGTGGCCCGAGCTGGTCAGGTCTGGTGTTATTGTGGAAACCCAGGAGCTGGTCAGGTCCTGGTGTTGTTGTGGACCCAGGAGCTGTCAGGTTCCTGGTGTTATTTGTGGACCAGGAGCTGGTCAGGTTCTGGTGTTATTGTGACCCAGGAGCTGGTCAGATCTGGTGTTGTTGTGGACCAGGAGCGGTCAGGTTCTGGTTTATATGTGGACCCAGGAGCTGGTCAGATCCTGGTGTTGTTGTGGACCCAGGGGGCTGGGCAGATCCTGGTGTTGTTGTGGACCCCGGAGCTGGTCAGGTTCCTGGTGTTATTGGGACCCAGGAGCTGGCAGGTCCTGGTGTTATTGTGGACCAGGAGCTGGTCAGGTCCTGGTGTTGTTGTGGACCCAGGAGCGGTCAGGTCCTGGGTTATTGTGGACCCAGGAGCTGGTCGTTCTGGTGTTGTTGTGGACCCAGGAGCTGGTCAGATCCCGGTGTTGTTGTGGACCCCGGAGCTGGTTTAGGTTCTGGTGTTATTGTGGACCCAGGAGCTGGTCAAATTTCCCGGTGTTGTTGTGGACCCAGGGGCTGGTCAGTCCTGGTGTTGTTGTGGACCCAGGAGCTGGTCAGGGGCCTGGTGTTATTGTGGACCCAGGAGCTGGTCAGTCCTGGTGTTGTTGTGGAGCCAGGAGCTGGTCAGGTCTGGTGTTATTGCGGACCCAGGAGTGGTCAGTCCTGGTGTTGTTGTGGAACCCGGAGATGCTCGTCCCGGTGTTGTTTGGGACCCAGGAGCTGGTAGGTTCTGGTGTTATTGTGGACCCAGGAGCTGGTCAGTTCCTGGTGTTTTTGTGGACCCCGGTGCTGGTCAGTCCTGGTGTTATTGTGGACCAGGATGGTCAGGTCCTGGTGTTATTGTGACCCAGGGCTGGTCAGGTCCTGGTGTTGTTGTTGGACCCAGGGGGCTGGGGCAGGTCCTGGTGTTATTGTGGGGCCCAGGAGCTGGTCAGGTCTGGTGTTATTGTGGACCAGGAGCTGGTCAGGTCCTGGGTGTTTGTGGGACCCAGGGCTGATCAGGGCCTGGTATTATTGTGGGCCAGGAGCGGTCAGTCCTGGTATTATTTTGGACCCAGGAGCTGGTCAGGTCCTGGTGTTGTTGTTGGACCCAGGAGCTGGTCAGGTCTGGTGTTGTGGACCCGGAAGCTGGTCAGGTCTGGTGTTGTTGTGGACCCAGGAGCAGTCAGGTCCTGGTTTGTTGGGACCCCCGGAGCTAGTCAGGCCTGGTGTTTTTGTGGACCCAGGAGCTGGTCAGTCCTGGTGTTTTTTGTGGACCCGGAGCGGTCAGCCTGGTGTTATTTTGGACCCAGGAGTTGTCAAAGGTCCTGGTATTATTGTGGACCAGGAGCTGGGCAGGTCTGGTGTTCTTGTGGACCCAGGGCTGGTCAGGTCCTGGTGTTGGGTTTTGGACGCCCGGAGTGGTCAGGTCCTGGTGTTATTGTGGACCCAGGAGCTGGTCAGGTCCTGGTGTTGTTGTGGACCCAGGAGCTGGTCAGGTCCTGGTATTATTGTGGACCCAGGAGCTGGTCGGTCCTGGTGGTTTGTGGACCCAGGAGCTGGTCAGTCCTGGGGTTTTGTGGACTCAGGGATGGTCAGGTCCTGGTGTTATTGTGGACCAGGAGCTTGATCAGGTCCTGGTTATTATTGTGCACCCAGGAGCTGGTCAGGTCCTGGTGTTGTTGTGGACCCAGGAGCTGGTCAGGTCCTGGTGTTGTTGTGGACCCAGGGTGGTCAGGTCCTGGTGTTTTGTGGACCCAGGAGCTGGTCGGACCCGGTGGTGTTGTGGGGCCCAAAGGACTGGTCGGTCCTGGGGGTGTTGTGGACCAGGAGCTGGTCAGGTCCTGGTGTTGTTGCCCAGGGCTGGTAGGACCTGGTGTTGTTGTGGACCCAGGAGGCTGGGTCAGGTTTCCCGGTGTTGTTTGTGGACCCAGGACTGGTCAGATCCTGGGTGTGTGTGGACCCCAGGAGCTGTTTAGGACCTTTGGGGTTGTTGTGGACCCAGGAGCTGTCAGGGCCCGGTATGGTTGTGGGGCCCCAGGAGTGGTCAGGTCCTGGTGTTTTTTGTGGACCCAGGAGCTGGTCAGGTCCTGGTATTGTTGTGGAACCCAGGACTGGTCAGGTCCTGGTGTTGTGTGGACCCCAAGGAGCTGGTCAGACCTGGTGTTGTGGACCCCAGGTGCTGGTTTAGGACCTGGGTTGTTGTTTGGGCCCAGGAGCTGGTCAGGTCCTGGGGATTGTTGTGGACCCAGGAGTGGTTTAGGTCCTGGTGTTTTTGGACCCAGGAGCTGGTCAGGTCCTGGTATTGTTGTGCCCCAGGAGCTGGTCAGGACCTGGTGTTGTTGTGGACCCAGGAGCTGGTCAGGTCCTGGTATTGTTGTGGACCCGGAGCTGGTCAGGGCCTGGTTTGTTGTGGACCCAGGAGTGGTCCAAAGGGCCGGTGTTGTGTCCTCTTGTGTTTTCCTAAGGTTATGGGGTTTGGGAAAGGCCCCTGTGTATTGGTGTGGACCGCCAGGTGTGGCGATTCCTACAAGTGTTGTTTGGCATCCGGTCTGAATTTACCTGGGTCCTCGGCTTTTTGTGGACACAGTGCTTGGGTTTTCAGTGTTCCCGGTTTCAGGGTTTTCAGGTTGTGCTTCCAGCGAGTGGTTCAGTGGTTCCTGGGCTTTCTGGTCACGTGGTTTTTAGCCTTTAGTGTTCACAGTGGACCTCAGGGTTTCAGTGTTTTGTTGGGTTTTCCAGCCGGGCTTTCAAAGGGTTCACGTGGCCAGGTTTTCTGTTCATTGTGGTTACCTTTAGTATTCCTGTGGCTTCCAGCGGCTTTCGTGATTCCGTGGGTTCCAGCGGCTTTCAGGATTCACGTGGCTTTCGCGGCTTTTCAATGATTCACTGGGCTTCCAGCAGCTTTCAGTGATTCACTGTGGCTTCCGCGGCTTTCAGTGATTCAGGTGGCTTCTCGGCTTTCAGTGATTCACAGTGGCTTCAGGGCTTTCAGTGATTTCACTGTGGTTTCCAGCGGTTTCAGTGATTCATGTGGCTTTCACGACTTTCAGTGATTCATTGGGCTTCCAAGCGGCTTTCAGTGATTCACTGTGGCTTCCAGCGGCCCTTTTAGTGATTCACGTGGCTTCCAGCACTTTCAGTTTATTCACTGTGGGTTCCAGCGGCTTTCAATGATTCACGTGGCTTTCCCGCGCTTTCAGTAATTCACTGTGGCTTCCAGCGGCTTCAGTGATTTCACGGTGGCTTCCACGGCTTTCAGTGATTTTTACTGTGGTTTCAGCGCTTTCAGTGATTCATGTGGCTTCCAGCGGGCTTTCGTGATTCACTGTGGCTTTTCCAGCGGCTTTCAGTGATTCACTTTTGGGTTCCAGCGGCTTTCAGTGATTCACTGTGGCTTCCAGCGGCTTTCAATGATTCACTGTGGCTTCCAGCGGCTTTCAGTGATTCACTGTGGCTTTCAGCGGCTTTCAGTAAATTTACTGTGGCTTTCAGCGGCCTTTCAGTGATTCAATTGTGGCTTCCAGCGGCTTCTCAGTGATTCATGTGGCTTCCAGCGGCTTTCAGTGATTCACTGTGGCTTTCCCGCGGCTTTCAGTGAATTCACTGTGGCTTCCAGCGGCTTGCCCAATTTATTCACTGTGGCTTCCAGGGCTTTCAGTGATTCACTGTGGCTTCCAGCGGCTTTCAGTGATTCACTGTGGCTTCCAGCGGTTTCAGTGATTCCTTGGGCTTCCAGCGGCTTTCAGTGATTCACTGTGGCTTCCAGCGGCTTTCAGTGATTCACTGTGGCTTCCAGCGGCTTTCAGTGATTCACTGTGGCTTCCAGCGGCTTTCAGTGATTCACTTTCTTGTCTGTGGTTGACGAGATATGACTGCTTGTTACAGTGCATCACACATGTACTCCAGGTGCCAGGAGATGTAATTGTGTGGGTATCTTTATTGAGGAAACGTTTCGCCACACAGTGGCTTCATCAGTCCTATACAGAGAAGAAGAGTGAAGTTCAGAAGGAGATTAACGTAATCAGTCCCTAAATCTTGACAAGACTGATAGACTGATTACATCAACTCTAAGCTGAGGGACTGATTACCTTCTGATCTTTGTATTGGACTGATGAGGCCACTGTGTGGCGAAACGTTTCACAATAAACATGAGCAAAGGGAAAAGCAATAATAGGTTGAATTGGCAGCCACAGTCAACCCACATTTTAGTTGATAGAGGAAAGAATTGAGATTGAAGGTCAGACAGTTGTACCAGGTTGATGGAATCTGGTGAGGTTGAAGCCGGGATCTAGGTCCGTGGAGGTAGAGTCCTTGACGAAGGTACAATACCGTGACTGGAACAGTACCTTTCAACTTGGAACATTCACAGAGTGTGACTTTGTAAATGGTCTAAGTCGGACCGAAACGTCGTCGTAAGCTTCTCTCTATCTCGTATGTTCTGGTTATCTCTGTATTGACGAAGATGGTATAAACCTTGGTAATAAATACCGACAAGTTGGTTTAGAAAGACACGTAAGCAAACAATATGACATATTTATTAGAAAACGTTTCGGTCCTGGGACCTTGATCAAGGTCCCAGGATCGAAACGTTTTCTAAACCATTGACGAAGGTCATTGCTCCTTCAGTGTAGACTCAAGGACACAAGGAAGTAACGACCAGAGTAAACAGTATCTTGTGGTCTGGTCAGACCCACACTCTACACAACAATATTTATGTCCAGTTCAGAGCATTTATTAACCCAAACGTTTTGCCAGTCTTGGCTCCATCATCACTCGTGGCGAAACGTTGCCTTTAATATATATCCTGAGATATATATAAGGTTGTTCTCTTAATAACGAGTTTCTTGTTTGTAATTGCAGTCTGATCCGTTTTTAGCCTTATATATCTTAATTTTATTGGTAGACAGTAACCAACCAGGGAGGTACTACCGTCCTGTGGCGGTAGGCTGGTAGACAGTAACCACCCAGGGAGGTACTACCGTCCTGTGGTGGTAGGCTGGTAGACAGTAACCACCCAGGGAGGTACTACCGTCCTGTGGTAGTAGGTTGGTAGACAGCAACCACCCAGGGAGGTACTACCGTCCTGTGGTGGTAGGCTGGTAGACAGTAACCACCCAGGGAGGTACTACCGTCCTGTGGTAGTAGGTTGGTAGACAGTAACCAACCAGGGAGGTACTACCGTCCTGTGGTGGTAGGTTGGTAGACAGTAACCACCCAGGGAGGTACTACCGTCCTGTGGTAGTAGGTTGGTAGACAGCAACCACCCAGGGAGGTACTACCGTCCTGTGGTGGTAGGCTGGTAGACAGTAACCACCCAGGGAGGTACTACCGTCCTGTGGTAGTAGGTTGGTAGACAGTAACCAACCAGGGAGGTACTACCGTCCTGTGGTGGTAGGTTGGTAGACAGTAACCAACCAGGGAGGTACTACCGTCCTGTGGTGGTAGGTTGGTAGACAGTAACCAACCAGGGAGGTACTACCGTCCTGTGGTGGTAGGTTGGTAGACAGCAACCACCCAGGGAGGTACTACCGTCCTGTGGTGGTAGGTTGGTAGACAGTAACCACCCAGGGAGGTACTACCGTCCTGTGGTGGTAGGTTGGTAGACAGTAACCACCCAGGGAGGTACTACCGTCCTGTGGTGGTAGGTTGGTAGACAGTAACCACCCAGGGAGGTACTACCGTCCTGTGGTGGTAGGTTGATAGACAGTAACCACCCAGGGAGGTACTACCGTCTGTGGTGGTAGGTTGGTAGACAGTAACCATCCAGGGAGGTACTACCGTCCTGTGGGTGGTAGGTTGGTAGCAGTAACCACCAAGGAGGTACTACCGTCCTGTGGTAGTAGGTTGGTAGACAGTAACCACCCAGGGAGGTACTACCGTCTTGTGGTAGTAGGTTGCAAGACAGTAACCACCCAGGGAGGTACTACCGTCCTGTGGTAGTAGGTTGGTAGACAGTAAATACCCAGGGAGGTACTACCGTGCTGTGGTAGTACGTTGGTAGACAGTAACCACCCAGGGAGGTACTACCGTCCTGTGGTAGTAGGTTGGTAGACAGTAACCACCCAGGGAGGTACTACCGTGCTGTGGTAGTAGGTTGGTAGAGAGTAACCACCCAGGGAGGTACTACCGTCCTGTGGTAGTAGGTTGGTAGACAGTAACCACCCAGGGAGGTACTACCGTCCTGTGGTAGTAGGTTGGTAGACAGTAACCACCCAGGGAGGTACTACCGTCCTGTGGTAGTAGATTGGTAGACAGTAACCACCCAAAGAGGTACTACCGTCCTGTGGTGGTAGGTTGGTAGACAGTAACTACCCAGGGAGGTACTACCGTCCTGTGGTGGTAGGTTGGTAGACAGTAACCACCCAGGGAGGTACTACCGTCCTGTGGCAGTAGGTTGGTAGACAGTAACCACCCAGGGAGGTACTACCGTCCTGTGGTGGTAGGTTGGTAGACAGCAACCAACCAGGGAGGCACAACCGTCCTGTGGTGGTAGGTTGGTAGACAGCAACCAACCTGGGAGGTACTACCGTCCTGTGGTGGTAGGTTGGTGACAGCAAACACCTGGGAGGCACTACCGTCCTGTGGTGGTAGGTTGGTAGACAGCAACCAACCTGGGAGGTACTACCGTACTGTGGTGGTAGGTTGGTTGACAGCTACCAACCATGGAGGCACTACCGTCCTCTGGTAGCAGGTTGGTAGACACACTCAGGGAGGTACTACCGTCCTGTGGTAGCAGGTTGGTAGACAGCAACCAACCAGGGAGGCACTACCCTCCTGTGGTAGCAGGTTGGTAGACAGCAACCACCCAGGGAGGCACTACCGTCCTGTGGTAGCAGGTTGGTAGACTACTACCACCCAGGGAGGCACTACCGTCCTGTGGTAGTAGGTTGGTAGACAACAGCCACCCAGGGAGGTACTACCGTCCTGTGGTAGTAGGTTGGTAGACAACAACCACCCAGGGAGGTACTACCGTCTTGTGGTAGTAGGTTGGTAGGCAACAACCACCGAGGGAGGCACTACCGTCCTGTGGTAGTAGGTTGGTAGACAACAACCACCCAGGGAGGCACTACCGTCCTGTCGTAGTAAGTTGGTAGACAACAACCACCCAGGGAGGCACTACCGTCCTGTGGTAGTAGGTTGGTAGACAACAACCACCCAGGGAGGCACTACCGTCCTGTGGTAGTAGGTTGGTAGACAACAACCACCCAGGGAGGCACTACCGTCCTGTGGTAGTAGGTTGGTAGACAACAACCACCAGGAGGCACTACCGTCCTGTGGTAGTAGGTTGGTAGACAACAACCACCCAGGGAGGCACTACCGTCCTGTGGTAGTAGGTTGGTGGACAACAACCACCCAGGGAGGCACTACCGTCCTGTGGTAGTAGGTTGGTAGACAACAACCACCAGGGAGGCACTATCATCCTGTGGTAGTAGGTTGGTAGACAACAACCACCCAGGGAGGCACTACCGTCCTGTGGTAGTAGGTTGGTGGACAACAACCACCCAGGGAGGCACTACCGTCCTGTGGTAGTAGGTTGGTAGACAACAACCACCCAGGGATTGCACTACCGTCTGTGGTAGTAGGTTGGTAGACAACAACCACCCAGGGAGGCACTACCGTCCTGTGGTAGTAGGTTGGTAGACAACAACCACCCAGGGAGGCACTACCGTCCTGTCGTAGTAGGTTGGTAGACAACAACCACCCAGGGAGGCACTACCGTCCTGTGGATTAGTTAGGTTGGTGGACAACAACCACCCAGGGAGGCACTACCGTCCTGTGGTAGTAGGTTGGTAGACAACAACCACCCAGGGATGCACTACCGTCCTGTGGTAGTAGGTTGGTAGACAACAACCACCCAGGGAGGCACTACCGTCCTGTGGTAGTAGGTTGGTGGACAACAACCACCCAGGGAGGTACTACCGTCCTGTGGTAGTAGGTGGTAGACAAACAACCACCAGGGAGGCACTACCGTCCTGTGGTAGTAGGTTGGTGGACAAAAAACCACCCAGGGAGGCACTACCGTCTGTGGTAGTAGGTTGGTTGGACAAAAACCACCCAGGGAGGTACTACGTCCTGTGGTAGGTAGTAGGTTGGTAGACAACAACCACCCAGGGGAGGCACTACCGTCCTGTGGTTAGTAGGTTGGTGGACAACAACCACTAGGGAGGCACTACCGTCCTGTCGTAGTAGGTTGGTAGGACAACAACCACCCAGGGAGGCACTACCGTCCTGTCGTAGTAGGTTGGTAGACAACAACCACCCAGGGAGGCACTACCGTCCTGTGGTAGTAGGTTGGTAGACAACAACCACCCAAGGAGGTACTACCGTCCTGTGGTAGTAGGTTGGTAGACAACAACCACCCAGGGAGGTACTACCGTCCTGGTAGTAGGTTGGTAGACAACAACCACCCAGGGAGGCACTACCGTCCTGTGGTAGTAGGTTGGTAGACAACAACCACCCAGGGAGGTACTACCGTCCTGTGGTAGTAGGTTGGTAGACAGCAACCTCCCAGGGAGGTACTACCGTCCTTTGGTAGTAGGTTGGTAGACAGCAACCACCCAGGGAGGTACTACCATCCTGTGGTGGTAGGTTGGTAGACAACACCACCCAAGGAGGTACTACCGTCCTGTGGTAGTAGGTTGGTAGACAGCAACCACCCAGGGAGGTACTACCGTCCTGTGGTAGTAGGTTGGTAGACAGCAACCACCCAGGGAGGTACTACCGTCCTGTGGTAGTAGGTTGGTAGACAGCAACCACCCAGGGAGGTACTACCGTCCTGTGGTAGTGTAGGTGGTAGACAGCAACCACCCAGGGAGGTACTACCGTCCTGTGGTAGTAGGTTGGTAGACAGCAACCACCCAATGGAGGTACTACCGTCCTGTGGTGGTAGGTTGGTAGACAGCAACCACCCAGGGAGGTACTACCGTCCTGTGGTAGTAGGTTGGTAGACAGCAACCACCCAGGGAGGTACTACCGTCCTGTGGTAGTAGGTTGGTAGACAGCATCCACCCAGGGAGGTACTACCGTCCTGTGGTAGTAGGTTGGTAGACAGCAACCACCCAGGGAGGTACTACCGTCCTGTGGTAGTAGGTTGGTAGACAGCAACCACCCAGGGAGGTACTACCATCCTGTGGTAGTAGGTTATAGACAGCAACCACCCAGGGAGGTACTACCGTCCTGGTGTAGGTTGGTAGACAGCAACCACCCAGGGAGGTACTACCGTCCTGTGGTAGTAGGTTGGTAGACAGCAAACCCCATGGAGGTACTACCGTCCTGTGGTTGGTAGGTTGGTAGACAGCAACCACCCAGGAGGTACTACCGTCCTGTGGTAGTAGGTTGTAGACAGCACCACCCAGGAGGTACTACCGTACCTGTGGTGGTAGTAGGTTGGTAGACAGCAATCCACCAGGGAGGTACTACCGTCCTGTGGTAGTAGGTTGGTAGACAGCAACACCCAGGGAGGTACTACCGTCCTGTGGTAGTAGGTTGGTAGACAGCAACACCCAGGGAGGTACTACCGTCCTGTGGTAGTAGGTTGGTAGACAGCAACCGCCCAGGGAGGTACTACCGTCCTGTGGTAGTAGGTTGGTAGACAGCAACCGCCCAGGGAGGTACTATCCGTCCTGTGGTAGTAGGTTGGTAGACAGCAACCGCCCAGGGGGTACTACCGTCCTGTGGTAGTAGTTGGTAGACAGCAACCGCCCAGGGAGGTACTACTGTCCTGGTGGTAGTAGGTTGGTAGACAGCAACCCCCAGGGAGGTACTACCGTCTGTGGTAGTAGGTGGTAGACAGCAACCACCAGGGAGGTACTACCGTCCTGTGGTAGTAGGTTGGTAGACAGCAACCACCCAGGGAGGTACTACCGTCCTGTGGTAGTAGGTTGGTAGACAGCAACCACCCAGGGAGGTACTACCGTCCTGTGGTAGTAGGTTGGTAGACAGTCAAAACCTCAGGATAACGTCTGTTTATATGTAGCGAAAGGATACTACCGTCCTGCCAAGTGAGTGTAAAATGGAAACCTGTAATTGTTTTACATGATGGTAGGATTGCTGGTGTCTGTTTTTTACCTCATAAACACGAGGGACTACAGGTATATTTTGCTACTTATACTTACACTTAGGTCACACTACACATACATGTACAAGCATACATATACACACACCTCTGCGCTTTCTAGTATTTTCTTACTAGTTCTTGTTCTTGTTTATTTCCTCTTATCTCCATGGGGAAATGGAATAGAATTCTTCCTCCGTAAGTCATGCGTGTTGTAAGAGGCGACTAAAATGCCGGGAGCAAGAGGCTAGTAACCCCTTCTCCTGTATAAATTGCTAAAGTTGAAAAGAAAAACTTCCGTTTTTCCTTTTAGGTCACCCTGCCTCGGTGGGATATGGCCGATTTATTGAAAAAATATAATAATTTTAGTGATATAAGTGTGAGGGACTGGTAGTGCCCAGACTAGAGAGAGGCAGACTAAACAAGACTGACTGATAAATGCTGGTATACAAATTTGTATGTTATTGGCAATATATACATGTGTACCAGTGGGGTGTTTGGTGGGAACAAGGTCATGTTGGTTGACTGGTTGATTAATGATGTATAAAGTCTATCAGACTTGAGGTTTACCTACTACAAGAGAGTCATTAAGGCTGCATGTCACCTGTTCACCACCAGTTAAGAATAATTTGGTACCGAAAATACTAATTAAAATAAGCTCTCAATGTGTATTTACTTAGAGATATACACCACTGAGTGTATATCTCTAAGTCCGCTATAATACAGTGGCAGACAGGCGATCATAACAATGAAAGCCTCTGAGGATGTAATCTTAAACTCAGGTACTTTCACGCGTCTCCGTGCATCATCAGGAGCTATGTAATGTTGCAACAGTACTGTATAATACACTGCTTTATGATACACTGCATATGATACACTAGAGATAATTTTTTTATTAGTTTTGTGTTTAAATCTATACTGATGGTATTAAATTGATGGTTAAAAATATAACATTTACTGACTACCTCTCTCTCTCTCTCCTTCCTTCTCTCCCTCCCCTTTCCCCTCTTCTCCCTTCCTCCCTCCTCCTTCTCCTCCTCCTTCCTTCTTTCCCTGCCAACCATCAGGGGAAAATGCGTCAGCATGTTGCAGGGAAATCCGCCTCATAATTTCCCCTCACCAACAAATCACAAACTTCCCGACCTTCTTAGCGTCAGGGAAGATGGCAGGGAATTTTATTTTAATAATTTTTAATAATAATAATAATAATAATAATAATAATAATAATAATAATAATAATAATAATAATAATAATAATAATAATAATAATAATAATATTCTGTCTATTATTTACATGTATAATACATGTATTTGTATAAATTGTATATAAATCTGTCCTGGAAAGGTTCTTCCGTTACATGATACAGAGTGCAAACGTTATATAATACATGCAAAACCTCCGAAAGATCTATAATGGCTTCAGGGTCTGATTTCAACATCTCACGAGACCAGTGGTAACCTGATGCTATAATTCTCCATGCCAGGGTAATTATATCTTCTTGCACGAGGCTTGGTTGTGAACCTTGTTCCTACACCTGACCTAGTTTCTGACCCTTGACCTCTTTCACCTCACATGGGTCAGGAGACCTGGGTACTTATCTAAATGCTATCTGCCTGTCTGCCTGTCTGCCTGCCTGTCTGGCTGCCTGTCTGCCTGCCTGCCTGTCTGTCTGCCTGTCAGCATGCCTGCCTGTCTGTCTGCCTGTCAGCATGCCTGCCTGTCTGTCTGCCTGCCTGCCTGCCTGCCTGTCTGTCTGTCTGGCTGCATCCAATCCTCTTTACACTGTAGGGAAAATTGTGACAATGTCCCCAGACAAGGTTGCTAAATGTTGGGCAGCAAAGTGAAACAAGACAAGGGGTCTTATGTGTCTTTATTCTTCAGGGGAAGACAGAGGTGTTTTGGGTCGTCATAAAGAACCACCCCAAGAGTACCAATGGCCATCTGGGAGCACCACAGCCACCATAATGCTAGGCTTCGTGGTGGGAAACTGCTGGTACTAAACAACACCAGGAGCGATATTGACTCACTATAATGCACTAGTTAGACCGCTGCTTGAATATGACGTCTAGTTTTGGCTTACAGTTTAGGTTAAAGGCGAAGATGTAACGGAAAGGTACAGAGAAAACCTGTCAGGCTGGTACCATCACTGGTAAGGGTACAGAGAAGAGCTACCAGGCTGGTACCATCACTGGTGAGGGTACAGAGAAGACCTGTCAGGCTGGTACCATCACTAGTGAGGGTACAGAGAAGACCTGTCAGACCGGTACCATCACTTGTGAAGGTACAAAGAAGACCTGTCAGGCTGGTACCATCACTAGTGAGGGTACAGAGAAGACCTGTCAGACCGGTACCATCACTGGTGAGGGTACAGAGAAGAGCTATCAGGCCGGTACCATGACTGGTGAGGGTACATAGAAGAGCTATCAGACCGGTACCATCACTGGTGAGGGTACAGAGAAGAGCTATCAGACTGGTACCATCACTGGTAAGGGTACAGAGAAGAGCTATCAGACTGGTACCATCACTGGTGAGGGTACAGAGAAGAGCTATCAGGCTGGTACCATCACTGGTGAGGGTACAGAGAAGAGCTATCAGGCTGGTACCATCACTGGTGAGGGTACAGAGAAGAGCTATCAGGCTGGTACCATCACTGGTGAGGGTACAGAGAAGAGCTATCAGGCTGGTACCATCACTGGTGAGGGTACAGAGAAGAGCTATCAGGCTGGTACCATCACTGGTAAGGGTACAGAGAAGAGCTATCAGGCTGGTACCATCACTGGTGAGGGTACAGAGAAGAGCTATCAGACCGGTACCATCACTGGTGAGGGTACAGAGAAGAGCTATCAGACCGGTACCATCACTGGTGAGGGTACAGAGAAGAGCTATCAGACTGGTATCATCACTGGTAAGGGTACAGAGAAGAGCTATCAGACCGGTACCATCACTGGTGAGGGTACAGAGAAGAGCTACCAGGCTGGTACCATCACTGGTGAGGGTACAGAGAAGAGCTACCAGGCTGGTACCATCACTGGTGAGGGTACAGAGAAGAGCTACCAGGCTGGTACCATCACTGGTGAGGGTACAGAGAAGAGCTACCAGGCTGGTACCATCACTGGTAAGGGTACAGGGTAGAGCTACCAGACTGGTACCATCACTGGTAAGGGTACAGGGTAGAGGTATGTGAAGGCTCACTCAGCCCTGTAACAACTTCAGACAGTATTACCAACGCTGGCTCCTCCTCACGAAAATTAATACATAGAAAAAGAATAAAAACTGACAAACATAAACAATTTATTATTTATAAAATATAAAACACTTAAATATGAAATATTGATCCTACATTAAAGAAAATGAAAAATGAAAAATATAAATGATATCTGAATTCAACGCTAATACTTGGGTGTCTGGTGTTGGTGACAACCCAGCGGCTCGTTCTTCACAGAGTCTATATCCGTAAATAATCAGTCCAGATGACAGGAAAGCAGGTTCTTTACGGCTGCAATTATGAGGGGTTACGTCCTGCAACTTCATACATGTGCACAGGTAAGTAGATAAAACATGGGACGTCTCAGGACGTTAGTCCGTCTCCTTCAATTCTACTGGTTGGTTGGCAGGTGACCCATTCTGTCATTCCAAGCTTGAAAGAGAGACAGGTTACCCACTGCTTAAGAAATCACTCTCCATGATAAGTACAATACCTAAAAGACGTGGTAATTATTAAAATATTTATGAGAGATCAAGGCTGAAAGGACTAAGTTTATTATTGGTCAAAAGTGAAGCTTTCAACCAATAAGTCCACTAGAAAATGAGCAGGCATGTACTTACAGTAGTGCTGGGAGCTGTGAGTCGAGTGATTACTGTTGGACCGGAGCCCCACACGTCACCTTTCGCGGGGGGGGGGGGAAGGAAGGGGGGGATAGCGGGAGCTAGACTTACCCTACCTTAACAAGTAGAAGGCAATCAAACTATTGTTACCATGTACTTGCTCGATACTCCTATCTGTTGAACTTTTCCCTCACATATACCAAGCTGGTACCTTCATCTAGAGACAAAGCTTACGAAGAAGAATTCAAAGTCACTCAATCTTCATTCTCTTAAGAAACAAAGATTATGATAACTGATTCAGACCTTTAAGACAGTGAATGACTCTGACCCATTCTGACTCGAAGACCTGTTGTAAGAGTTGAACGAGCCCATAACTCCAGATAATGGAATGAAACCGAGAGGTAGAAGATGCAACACAAACGTATGTAATTTTTTTTTGCAGATAGTGTTACAGCAGAATTAAATATGGAATATACCTCTTATTACAACCCAGGGACAATAAGGTATGTTATCCTTTGTGTAAAGGGAGCAAGGAAGACAAAAACACAGCTGAATGACTTAAAAATATATTTTCCTTCACCAAGAGCAATGTAGATATTTACAACTATGTACACTATATACAGTGTATGTGTACAACACGGTTTATGCAAGGCCAAGGCACAGCCTGGAGACAGAATGGACAACCGTGCTCAACCAGCTCCAGTATGGAAACAGCAAGTGTAGACAGGCGGGTGGTGCCCACAACACTTCTACGATTGCCAGAAACATCTTCTCATTGGCTGAACCTGGGTACTGATCGAACGATGGGGCCCCATCATTCGACCCTTAGTACTGGTTTGCTGGTTGGGGAGGTAGCCTTTCAATGGGGGTGTGTACATGCGCCGAATAAAGGTTACGTACTCTTTGCATGCCACACCTCTTGACACAGTATGAGAGTCACTCAGGTGTACCATCACCACACAGTGTAGAGTGTGTGTGTGTACCTCTGATACACACTGTGAGAGTCACTCAGGTGTACCATCACCACACAGTGTAGAGTGTGTGTGTGTACCTCTGATACACACTGTGAGAGTCACTCAGGTGTACCATCACCACACAGTGTAGAGTGTGTGTGTACCTCTGATACACACTGTGAGAGTCACTCAGGTGTACCATCACCACACAGTGTAGAGTGTGTGTCTACCTCTAACACTATATCTCTCAGGTATTTAAAAAACACATCTTACTCTGACGAGCAGAGTATATTAGACTTATTTTTGCACTTAGGACTCTCCTGGAGGCTGGCTGAGGCGAGGCAGTGTATGCTCCACTCCTCATTACTCAACTTCAGCTCAAATTAGAGAGATTAGCTCCTTTAAGTGTTTGTCTGGAGTCCCAACACAGCATCATCAAACCTTCACCACTTCTTGTACTCTGTAACCTACCTAAGTTACCACTCACACACACACTCACACACACACACAACACACACCACTCACACAACACACACACACACACACACCCCACACACACACACACACACACACACACACAAAACACACACACACACACACACACACACACACACACACTCACACACACACTCACACACACACACACCACACACACACTCACACACACACACACACAACACACACACACACACACACACACACACACACACACACACACACACACACACACACACACACACACACACACACACACACACACTCACACACACACTCACACACACACACACACACACACACTCACACACACACACACACCACACACACACACACACACACACACACACACACACACACACACACCCCACACACACACACACACACACACACACACACACACACACACACTGCTGTTGAATTTTCAAGCTGCTGAATTTTTTTGTTTCATGTGGTTAAAATGATGAATAAAAAGTGGAATTGAAAATTTTATATTTATGAATTCTGTTGTGACTGTGTTGTGACTGTGTTGTGACTGTGTTGTGACTGTGTTGTGACTGTGTTGTGACTGTGTTGTGACTGTGTTGTGATTGTATAGTGACTGTGTTGTGACTGTGTTGTGACTGTGTTGTGACTGTGTTGTGACTGTGTTGTGACTGTGTTGTGACTGTGTTGTGACTGTGTTGTGACTGTGTTGTGACTGTGTTGTGACTGTGTAGTGACTGTGTTGTGACTGTGTAGTGACTGTGTAGTGACTGTGTTGTGACTGTGTAGTGACTGTGTTGTGACTGTGTAGTGACTGTGTAGTGACTGTGTTGTGACTGTGTTGCGACTGTGTTGTGATTGTGTTGTGACTGTGTTGTGACTGTGTTGTGACTGTGTTGTGACTGTGTTGTGACTGTGTTGTGACTGTGTAGTGACTGTGTTGTGACTGTGTAGTGACTGTGTAGTGACTGTGTTGTGACTGTTTAGTGACTGTGTAGTGACTGTGTAGTGACTGTGTAGTGACTATGTTGTGACTGTGTTGTGACTGTGCTGTGACTGTGTTGTGAGTGTAAAGTGACTGTGTAGTGACTGTGTTGTGACTGTGTTGTGACTGTGTTGTGACTGTGTAGTGACTGTGTTGTGACTGTGTTGTGACTGTGTTGTGACTGTGTTGTGACTGT
>NC_069436.1:3363194-3379264 GCF_026875155.1 Cherax quadricarinatus | reverse complement strand
AAAATTGGGGCTTTTCCTTAAGCCTGCTGTCCATTTCCCCTAGTAGTAAAAACAAACTTGAGTGCTAGTTAACTGGTGTGGTTGCATCCTGGGACAAAATTAACCTAATTTTTCCTGAAATGCTCTGCATAACAAGGGGCGTTTTATATAGTACGTGTGTCATTGATATCAGTTAGGCCTGTATACCATGTACATGTACTTGGCAAAATTCCTCCTTGCATTCCTTAGACCTTCTAAAACAGCTAATTAGGGTTCATCGAATTGTTTGATTTCAATCTAGTTGCACAAGTGACATTGATCTTGCATTTTTATCTTGTCCTGTGTATATAATTATAGACTTCTGGAAATTTATTTGTATCCTCTTGTGTAAAATGAAAAGAGGAAATAAGTGTTAGAAATGGTACACATTTCCTTGTTGCTAACAGTAAACTAACCTGACTTACATTAATGTTGGTCTTTTATTCCCTCACAACTTTAATTTCATATATTCTTTTGTCCAGTGCTTGCCTGGCAAATCTTAGTGTAGCCTTCAAGATTCTCAACAAAGTCATTCAGGGCCCCTTTACAAAACATACATGAGGTCCATCTTGGAGTATCTGGCACTGGTATGGAACCCACATGTTATGTAAAATTTCTTTTACATGTTATATTATTTAAGAGAAAGCAATGATGTCAAAACAAGATAGGCTATTATTTTTATTTACTTTATAGAACAGATTACAGATAATAAAAAAAACATGGGAGGAATATATATAATTATTTGTAAAATAAATTATGCAATTTTAAATAATTTTAAAGTAATTTCTATCATATATTTAGAAGACAACATTTTCAGACTCCTGTTAAAAACAATGCTCTTTGTTTTTAATTCAAGCAGTCACAAAATCGAGGCTAGTAGATCATTGTTTATTTTAAATTGAATTAAAATCATCTTGGTTAAATTGATGATAACATAACGAGCCTAGAAGTAACACCTGAAGTGAGGACCCTGGAGTTGGAATCCAGCACTTAGTGGCACAGTAGGAGTTCAAGTAATGCCTCTGAGAGGCTCTTGATTTGATGAACTGGAGCTATCCTTCCCTTGGATCATCCAATTGCCTTTCATTCCTCAGATGCTGTTTGACCCCTATAGGTGCAGCACTTCTCCATAAATGTAATAAAGTCCCATAGCTTTAGTAGCTTAATGATGTACAGAGTTCATTAGTTTCGTGATGTACAGAATTCAGTAGTTTCATGATGTACAGAGTTCAGTAGCTTCGTGATGTACAGAGTTCAGTAGCTTCATGATGTTCAGAGTTCAATAGTTTCATGAAGTACAGAATTTAGTAGCTTCGTGATATACAGAGTTCAGTAGCTTCATGATGTACAGAGTTCAGTAGCTTTGTGATATACAGAGTTCAGTAGCTTCATGATGTACAGAGTTCAGTAGCTTTGTGATATACAGAGTTCAGTAGCTTCATGATGTACAGAGTTCAGTTGCTTCGTGATGTTCAAGGTTCAGTTGCTTCGTGATGTTCCAAGTTCAGCAGTTACATGATGTTCATCATTCCTATAATGTATATTTATTTCACTAAATATTTTGGATTCTTGAGGACAGAGGTTGATGGCTGTCTTGTTCTTTATCCACTGTAGATAGTTTGTAACTTTAGTGTAGACTCCTGGGTATTGCTCTGAGGCACATCCTACACCAAAGGACACCACTCCTAGCAGGTAGTAGTGATCTCCCATGGACCAGCTTAGTGGGCCCCCAGAATCCCCTTTACAAGCATCTTGACACTGGCAGGTACGTGCATATCATATTATCTGTCACAGTATTGCCCATATAGACCTGACATTCATCAGTTGTCAGTATTTGGCAGCTCCACCTTCTGCAACACTGCACTCTGCTCTCCATTATTGCTAAGTGTCCCCCACCCAGTCACGGTGCCATGTTCCCCACTCAGGTTGTACGATGCATATTGACACGGTAGACAGATGGGTCTCACACCTTCATGTACTGAATGGGTCCACTTAGGCGTATTAAACCAATGTCGTTGTCCACGGTAAAAGGATTGTAATTTTCATGCACAATCTTTTCAGCTATGCTCAAGAGTCTTGTGTATGGCGTTGTGTTTTCCCAAAGCTAGTTCGTGATTTCCCAAGCTTATGAAGATGTCTTCTATATTGAATGGCACAAGACAGTGCGCGGCTGTCACCAGCCACTGAGTGTCTATGAGGACTGCACCGCAGAATAGTTCTCCATTAGACATTTGACGGATTCCTGCTTGCCATGGCCACTCGTTCACATCAGCTCTTCACCTCCAACAATCCGAGAGGTCCCCTTCACTCCACCACTGAAGAAATTTCACTGGGAGCTGCTGTCGTCCTCAGCGCAACAGTAGAGGTGGTAGATGAGGTAACTGTCTTCTTTACTACACTGACAGTACAGCGAAAACCTGTGTAATAGGTAGCATACTGCATGTACTTGGAAGGAACACTGCAGCAAACTGTTGTTATGTATGAGAATATTTAGGCTTCCCGTTCCACAGTAATACTTGCTGCTGATGGCCTCGTTAATAATGGCACTGGAAAAGACGTAGAATACGTCATCTTGGCAACGCACTTGGCTATTACAGCGAAGGTAGGACAAGTTACCTTAAGATCGGTGTTTGCCGGTGCTGTAACACTCCATATACACTGTGAAGGCCTTGGGTATTGTAAGGGATGATTGGGAGATCTAAAGGAGAAAAATTGATCAACTTGAAGACTTGCTTGCCCACCACAGCGGAAATAACGAGTTCTTCCTCGCTACCCCCAATCCACAGTGACAGCTGAAAGCACCTCAAATTTACCAGTCCCGCAAAATCGCCCTTTTGGATCAGTTATAGTTCATTCGGATTTATATTGGGGGCGGCTTCCAGTGAGGCAGGGACAAGCTGATTTTACATCACACTGACCCTCATAGCACTAACATCCTAAAAATGACACAGGTGATGGCTTGAGTTATAGCAACACCTCGTGCAAAAACTAGCCCACCATTGGATTTTCATTACACCTGACTTAACGTATAAATTTAATGTGATTATATATATATATATATATATATATATAATATATATAATATATATATATATATATATAATATATTATAAATGCAAACAACCACCTGAAAGTATAGAGAAATTCCAAGCGCTTTCGTGACTACACATTATCAGTTCCTTGATAATGTGAGTTTCACGAAAGCGCTTGGAATTTCTCTATTCTTTCAGAGGGGTTGTTTTGCTATTTTGAAATCACCTGTTTACTGTGATCTTTTTGCATATATATATATATATATATATATATATAATATTATAATATAAAATATATATATATAATATAATATATATATATATAATATATATTCGTGCGCAATATGTAAAACTGGTCAAATTAGCAACAACTCATTTAAAATTAAGTCCTTTCTGAATTTTCTCTTATACGTTTAAAGATATATACGTTTAAAAGATATATAAATTTTTTATATAAAGATATATAAAAAATTTAAATTTTTGCTCCAAAAGAATCTTAGAAACTTACCTAACCTTATTATAACAAGAACAATTTATTTTAGCCTAACCCAACTAAATATATTTTAAATACGTTACAATAATTTAGTACTAAACAAACACAATCAAATATATTTTTTTCGTTAGGGTTTAGAATGATTTTGGCGAAATTGTTGCATACACAAATTTCACTTGTCCTATATGGCAAGATGACGTTGCTATTTAAGCCAAGATCGCAAGTTTTGCCTATTTGGCACGACGTATATATATATATAATATATATATATATATATAAATATATATAAATATATATATATTATATATTATTTTATATAATATAATATAATATATATATATATGTGTGTGTGTGTGTGTGTCGTGCCCAATAGGCAGAATTTGCGATCTTGGCTTAAATAGCAACGTTCATCTTGCCATAAAGGACAAGTGAAAATTTGTGTATGCAATAATTTCGCCAAAATCAATTTTGAACCTAACGAAAAAAATATATTTCACTGGTTTGTTTAGTAAATTAAAAATTTTTGTAAAAAAATCTAAAATATATTTAGTTGGGTTAGGCTAAAATAAATTGAGCTTGTTATGATAAGGTTGGTAAGTTTTCTAAGTTCCTTTTGGTGCAAAAAATTTTAAATTTTTACATCAACATTAATGAAAAAAATAATTATTTTTAAAAGTAAAAAGAGTAAATTTTAGAAAGGACTTAATTTTAAATGAGTTCTTGCTAATTGACCAGTTTTACATATTCGGCACGACATATATATATATAATATATATATATATATATAATATATATATATATATTAAAACACTGCACTAGCCAAGGAGTCGAGCCCATGCTGTTTTTGCCCTCTTCATGGTAGCGAAAATGCATGACGCATTAGACCACTAGACCACACAACACTAGATCATTGTGTGGTCTAGTGGTCTAAAGCGTCATACGTTGTCGCTTACCATGAGGCGGGCCAAAACAGCATGTGCTCGATTCCTTGGCTAGTGCAGTGATATTGTGCGCGCGCGTCTGAGCCTGCTTGCACGAGCAAGCCAAAATGTGTACGTGAGCCTGCCTGTGTACTTGTGTAGGTAAGCCTGCGTACATGTGTGAGTCTGCCTGTGTCTTGTGTAGGTAAGCCTGTGTGAATGTGTGTGTCTGCCTGTGTACTTGTGTAGGTAAGCCTGCGTGAATGGTGAGTCTGTCTGTGCACTTGTGTAGGTAAGCCTGCGTGAATATGAGTGCCTGTGTACTTGTATAGATAAGCCTGCGTGCATGTGTGAGTCTGCCTGTGTACTTGTGTAGGTAAGCCTGCGTGCATGTGAGAGCCTGCATATGTGCGTGGGTGTACGTACTGTATATGTGGCTGCAGGGGTCGAGTTTTAGTTCCTGGCCCCTCTCAACTTTCCGCTTGCCAGATTCACTCCTAGTCTCGTTTGCTGTATCGTACCTGCTTTTAAAGCTATGTATAGAGTCTGCCTCCACATCTTCATCGAGATCATTCCACATTCCGACCACTCTGAGACTAAAATGTTTCCAGACATCCTTGTAGCTCAAATTTGTCTTTAACTTCCACCTGTCCCTGAGTTCCGTTTCTCGCCTCTCAAAACAGCCTGTCCCTGACTCCCTTCAATTCCTCCAATGTTGTTAGATTCAACTCCACTAGCCTCTCCATGACATATCTTATGTCCCTTAACTCAGGAACAAATCTTATTGCATACTTCTGCATTTTCTTTTGCTGTGATGGTTGACTCTGGGACGTTGTAGGTTACCTCCTCCATGTCCGAGTCGCCCTGGGGAAATAGCAGGTCAGGTCTGGCTGGTTCTTCATCTCTATAAGACATATACTCTCTCTGGCACGTGAGCAAACAAGGACACATTAGAAAACGTTTCGGCCTTCGGACTTAGATCACCTCTAACCAGGAACGTTTTCTAATAAACATATGAACCGTGTAGGTTGAGCACTTAGTTATCATTATAATAAATAAATGACAAACGTGCCTAATAATTTTGTCGTAGTTGATTGCTTAGGTGTGTTTTTAGCCACTTTTTTGATATAATTTTCCCAAAGGGGTTTTCCCCAGGGTTTGATTCCCCCGTTGTAATGCCAAGGTTTTTATCTGTTTGACAAACAAGGGAAATTCTGAGTTGTTATACCCATAATTTTTGCTCTTAAAAACAACATGTTCTTTGTTGATTATTAATATTTTAAAGCAATAAGCCAGGAAAGGGGTTTAGTTAGTTTAAATATGTTTTTTATGCACCCCTTTCCCCTCCTGTGGGGGGTAGTAAAAAAGATTACAGGGTACATAATGGGCCCGGGAGGGCCCCTCAAAGTTTTGAGTTCTTAAAAAAGGTAATGAACCCGGGAGGTCTAGTCACAAACATGACAAGTTACAAAAGGGAAAAAAGATTATAGAGGAAAAATGGGTCCCGGGATGGGGGCCCAAAATTTTGATGGCTGAACTAGGTACAAGGTAAATGAACTCACAATTACAAAGGTAATGAATACTGTAAAAATGTTTACTTTTCGTTTTTTTCATGGGTACAATCATGAAAAATTTTAGAGTAATGAGCAATTCATACTTCCCCAAACCGGGCAAAACTGTGTGAGTTAAGGTTAAATATTATTTTGGGTCACACACACACACACACACACACACACACCCAAAAACACACACAACCACACACACACAACACACACACACACAAAACACACACAACACAACACCTCATACACACACCCCTCTCACACACACACTCATATACACACACACACACCCCAAAACGACACTCATACACAACACACGCCCACAAACACACACAAAAACTCCCACGCCACGGAGTTGGACTCGACCCCTGCAACTCAACTAGGTGAGTGCACACCCCACACACGGACCACACACAGCACACACACACACACACACCACACACGCAACTCATCACATACCACGCACACCAAACCACAAAACACACAGCACACACACAGGGCTTGGGGCTCGACCCTGCAATTCAACTGGTGAGTGCACAACACACACGCCGCACACACACACACACACACACACACAAAACACAAAACCCAAAACACACACCCACACACACAACAACACACACACGTTCATTGGATCAAAAACCTTTTACTGGTTGTTAAAGTTTTTCCTACCCTTGGAGGTCTCAGTGTTGAAGTAGGTTACTGTTAGAATGGTCATTACTATATGGAGAGCGTTAAACCCATATGGGTTGTTTAGCACCAGCAGCTTATCAGCTTTCCAAGTCAGCAAGCCGAGCTGCTGCTGTCCTCAGCACGCTATGACAGCCTCAGTATTATGTTGTAGGGTAATTTACAGCTTTACAAGTTTGCTAAATACCTTCCTGTATTATTATTATTATTAAATATGTGATAGAGCAGATCGTCCTAGGAAGTGCTTCTTGAATCACTACCTACTCATTGTGAAGGGCTCTTGAACCAAGAAATCAGGGCTACTACTCTCTTGAATCAAATCTGATTGTCTCCAGTTTCCCAGATGCTGTATAACCCTTTATGGGTTTAACACTTCACCCTCTCCACTCATGAATAATGCATATGCAGGTGAATCGTGCGAGTCATGTTACATACAAACTATCTCTGAGTCATGGGGATGTTAGGAAGTATTTCTTCAGCCATAGAGTTGTCAGGAAGTGGAGCAGTCTGGAGAGTGATGTAGTGAAGGCAGGATCCATACATAGCTTTAAGAAGAGGTATGATAAAGCTCATGGAGCAGGGAGAGAGTGGACCTAGTAGCGACTAGCGAAGAGCCAGGAGCTGTGAATTGATCCCTGCAACCACATATAGGTGAGTACACACGAGGAAAAACTCAATTACGCAGCTAATAGTTTGTACACAGTGTTATATTTACACAGTATATAGTAATAGAGTGTAATAAGGGTCGGAGAAGGCACTGGAGGGATATAATTCACCATGATCATCATCATATTCAATGGGGAGCAGATTTAGCGCTTAATTATGATTATAATAATGATCATGGGGAGTAGTAAACCCATATTCAAATTCAAATTCATTTCAAATTCAAAGTTTATTCTCTATAAGGATTACAATGCTGAGTTTACAGAAATTTGGTTATTGTGTGGTTTACATGTAGTAAAATTGTGATTATAGAGTGTACCACTAGAACGCTTAGCATGGCTAGGCATTTCGGGCAGCCCTTGTTTTTTTTAATTGTAAAAATATTAAAAAAATTAGGTAAGTTGGTATTAGGGGTAAGTGACAAAAACTAGTTTGGGGGTTTAGCAAGTGAATGCTTTTTTTTTGGCATTACATAGTTTCAGAAATTGGGGGTATAAACGGGATTTTTATTTTAAGATTGAATTAATATTTCGGGTTATGGAAAATGAGTGATTTGGTTAATTTGTGAACCACCGGGTGGTTTTGTGTAGTTTATTTGAGGGGGTGTTCAGGGAGATTTTTTTCTAATGGTAGTTTTAAAGGTGATGAATGGTTGCAGTTCTAGAGTCTCAGGTAGGGGTATTCCAAAATTTTGGGGCCCTTTTGACATACCTTTGAATTTTTGTAAAGGTTTACGGGACAGGGGGAAATTGACGGGGAAAATGTCGTAAAAAGGGATGTTTTTTGTTCTGGTTTTATGCCGTGGGTTCTGTACAAACTATAAAAAGGAAAGCTTTTTAAAGGGAAAGGGGTTTATTGGGTTTTTAAGGGCCCCTGTAGTTGTAGTTGACAGTAGTAAGTGTGGATGTACTGAAACTGGGTGTAATTTTTGGGTCTATGAAGTGGGGGGGGGGCCGTTTTGCCAGGGATGGGGATTTAGTGATTGTTTTAAACTGCGTTTTTGGTGGGTTATTTATTGGCTTTAGGTGAGGTTGCTGCAGTTGACCCCCAAAAGCGAAAAAATGGGCATAGGTTTGGGGTATTGGAAAAATTAAGTAAATTTGGTTTAATTAGTGTAAAAAGGGATTTTGTGGCAGTAGATTTTATTTTTGGAGGGATCCCAACCTTTTTTGGATCCCTTTTTTTGGTTATATGCTGGTTTTGGGTGTTTGGAAATTTCCCAGGTTGTTGTCAAGGTATTACCCTGGGAAAATTTGCCCCTTTTTTTTCGGGGAAAATTAGAGTGTTGTCAACCCTTAATTTTTAAATTTGTGAATCTCCTGCTCTGCTCCCAAAAAAATTATAGTATTTTTTTTTCCCAGGGGTTAAGTGTAAGTTTTTTGGCTGCCCACCCAAGGGTCGAATTTTAACCCAGCCCCTTTCATTTCACAATGGTGTTGAGGGTGGAAATTTTTTAGGGTGAGAGTGGAAATAAATTTTCGTGTCATGAAAAAGGGAGGGGTTTCCCAGGTGTTGGGATACATTTGGAAGGCCCATTGTTTGTATATGAGGAAGAGAGGGGAAAAAGGAATTTCCCCTCCCGGAAATCCAGTATCAAGGGGCCGTTTTTCCCTGATGCTGTGTCTTTAATGGTGACATACTGTTTACCTTTTAAAGTAATGAAAAGTTTTGGGAAAAGCAAGCCCCATGGCCTTTATACTGTAATGATCAAGTTTGTGGAGTAGGATGTCGTGGTCAAATGTGCAAAAGCTTTTTTTAGGTCAAAAAAAAATTTCCTATTTGGATTTTCCCTTTTTTTCAATCTGTGTAAAGCAGATCTAGCTTTTTTTATGATTGCATCTTTTAGTGTTTTTATTTTTCCTGAACCCAAATTGGCAGGGGTTGATATTTTTTTGACCCGTTTTAAAGGAATACGTCTCCTGTGCACGAGTTTCTCAAAGATTTTGGATAGCAATGGTAAGTTAGATATTTGGCCTTTTGTTTTTTAAAATTTTGTGGGGGGTCCCCCCTTTTATGTTTATTGGTGTAACCCTTGCCATTTGAGTAGTTTCGGGAAGGTGCTAGCCCTTCTGGGTGACTTTTTAAAAAAAGTAAAAAAAATAGCATGCAAAAGGAAAATGGGCCGTCGCTTGAACAGGGGGACATAGACAGTTTCCCCCGAGTTATTTTTAAGTGACTTTTAAACTCGGTGACTTCCGTGGGCTCGGGTTTGGGGCCAAGGGTAGAAGGAAATTTGGGGGGGGTTCCCTCTAGGGAGTCCCGGCATGGGGGATTGGGGAAAGTGGGATTTTTTTGGCGAGATTGATCCCATGGTTGAGAAAAAGTCTTTTTTCTTGTTTTGCTGTGTCAGTGGGGGTGTGTGGTGGTTTTATTAGGTTTAGTTAGGAAAAATATTCTGGTTTTTTCCCCAGTTTGTGGGCCCTAGAAACCCCGAGAGAGTGTTTTCCCGGTCTTTTTTATATCCCTTTGTGTCTGTGAAAACTACTGGAGGGGTATAAATTGTTTGGTTTTTTTTATTACTTTGGTGAGAGCTGTTGGAATAGTGTTTAAGAATATCTTTGTGTATTAAAACCCCGTCAAAATTGCTTTTCCTTTGGGTTTTTTCTTGTTTAAAGGATTTCAGAAAGGGGGTGGTTAGCCTTTGGGGAAACCCAAACCCTTTGTTTTGTGATCTGTTTTTTTTTTATAGGACAAAGTTTGTTGTATAGTCTAAGTAAAATTTTTTAAAAAAAATTTTCGTCCAGGGATCAAAACCATTGCCCTTGGAGAAAATTTTGTAGGCCCAAACAAAAGTCCCTTTGGGCAGCTTTTGAACTTCCTTACTGAGGCCTGTCCCTGGAGTCTAAAAAGAGACTTTGTTGTATTCAAGTGGTGGTTTACTAAGGTTTTTTCAGGAGGAAGGTTGGGGAAATGGTCTGTAGTGCTATCTGTGATTATCCCTGAAATTTTAAGGGGGGGGTAGTTATTGGTTTCCCTATGTTTGGGCTTTATGGGTTTTCACTTGGGCCAGTGAGCCTGGTTTTGGGTTTTGTTATTTTTGGTATGAGAAGTTTTGTTGTTCATATTGTTGATGAAATCAGTTACAGGCTGTCCCTTTAGTAAGCCAAAGGTTTTATGTTGAAGTCTCCAGTAAAAGAAGGTGGTGCTTATTCTTTTTTTGTTTGTCATTAGTGACTTTAATTTTTTCACTGAAAAATTTTGGGGTGTTTTTTGTGAGGTATCCCCGGGAAATGGCACCCAAATTTTTATGGGGGTCTTAAGGTTTTTTTAAATTTAAAAATTTGCAAAAAAAGTATTTTCCCCCTATTCCTTCACTAAAGCAAGTGGTGCTAAAACAAGATAATTGGGTTTGGGGGTAAAAGATTTTCAAAACCCCCCCCAACTTGGGGGTTTTGGGCTTGGGAGTTGGTTTGCTGTGTTCCCGGTTTGAGGGTAGATTTTTTATTGTGTCCTGTTAAGCCCGGTCTTTAGTTTAAAAATAATGCAGGAAAGGGTGGGCTTTAGTGATTCAAAGGGGTGGAGGAGGTCACAAGGTTTGCTTAAGGACCTTTTGTTGTACTGATAGAATTTTGCTTTGGGTTTTGGGGTAGTGGTGGCTTGTTGCTGTGGGAAAAAAGGGCAGTTTTCTTTCCCAAAAGGTTTTTTTGGGGGTTTGAAATTTTGGAAAGGGTTTTGATCAGGGTCAACGTGGTTTAATCATTTCTAGGTTTAAATTATGGTTATTTATATCCTGAGTTGTGTGTTGAGTTCTAGTACTGATATCTGTAGTGGTAGGAAGTTTGGACAAGTATGTAGCTAGAGTATTTTGGTCGTGTAGGGTATAGTCACTACTACACATAATGAAGTTGATGTTGTCCATGTGTTGTGCTGGAATGAACTAAAGTACAACTAGGTATAAACTAGTAATATAAAAATACAAATTAAAAATAGAACAAGACTCTCACTTGTAATTGCACTAAGGTCTAATAATGACTTTTGTGGAGTCTATGTTTAATCTAATAGGTTTAATCTAATAATGTAAAAATACAAATTAAAAATAGCACCAGTCTCTCACTAGTAATTGCACTATGGTCTAATATAGTGAATTTGGTATTGACTATGTATTGAGTTAGAATGAGCTATGGTACAACTGAATTTAATCTAATAATATAAAAATACAAATTAAAAATAGCACTAGTCTCTCACTAGTAATTGCACTATGGTCTAATATAGTGAATTTGGTATTGACTATGTATTGAGTTAGAATGAGCTATGGTACAACTGAATTTAATCTAATAATATAAAAATACAAATTAAAAATAGCACCAGTCTCTCACTAGTAATTGCACTATGGTCTAATATAGTGAATTTGGTATTGACTATGTATTGAACTAGAAAGAGCTATAGTACAACTAGGTTATATACAGTGCCTGGGGCAATATAAGGCATGTGGTATTCAATCTAAGGACGTGGAATATATAACCGTCTCTCAAGATCAAGGACCCCATCCCTCACGGTCATTAGGGAACCTACCTCCAAGGGAATTCACTATGATCGTATTCACAGTCATTACTGTACCACACCTGTGTACACATGACTGCCTGTCACCATTACACACACTTGCGCACTTACACACACTTTAGCAATCACCGAGTTTGCAACAGCATTTATTATGATCAGGGGAAATCGCTAAACCAATTAGCGTAGTAGTTCATGGGTAAATGGGGGGGGGGGGTGCAGTAAGTTCCATCCAAGGAAGGTGAAGATAGGTCCTTATAAGGGAAGGAGAGTTATTTGGTCCATGCCTCAAGTTCATATGAGGTCTTGCATTATTGTTTATTATATTTTTGTGTATACAGTATATTTATTTATTTTGCATTTCATAAGTTTCACAGGGTTATTTTCTTTTCCCATTAGTGATTATTGGAAGGCAGACATTCGGTTGGTAGCGCACTCATCTTTCACATTGAGGTCTGTGGTTCAATCCCCAGTACGGGTAGAAACATTGGGGCATGTTTCCTTAAGACATATGCTGTCACTATTCACCTAACAGTAAGTAGGTACCTGGGTGTTAGCCGACTGGCGTGGGTTGCATCCTGAGGACAAAGTTAACCAAACCTAACCTGACTGTCTTCAGGAAGGCACTGGACAGGCACCTAAAGTCATTCTTGATCAGCTGCGCTGTGGCTGGTACGTCGGTTTATGTGCGGCCAGCAGTAATAACCTGGTTGATAAGGCCCAGATCCACCACGAGGCCTGGTCGTGGACCGGGCTGCAGATGTGTTGACCTACACCCCTGCAGGTATACCCCAGGTAAGTTGCCCAAATGCTCTTCATGTATAATGTCATTGATGTCAACATTTTATTTAATACATCGGCCGTTTCCCACTGAGGCAGAGTGACCCAGGCCACCAGGCCCGGTGGCCCGGTGGCCTGGTGGCTAAAGCTCTCCCTTCACACACGGAGGGCCCGGGTTCGATTCCCGGCGGGTGGAAACATTTCGACTCGTTTCCTTACACCTGTTGTCCTGTTCACCTAGCAGCAAATAGGTACCTGGGTGTTAGTCGACTGGTGTGGGTCGCATCCTGGGGGACAAGATTAAGGACCCCAATGGAAATAAGTTAGACAGTCGTCGATGACGCACTGACTTTCTTGGGTTATCCTGGGTGGCTAACCCTCCGGGGTTAAAAATCCGAACGAAATCTTATCTCTTACCATTCAGCACTTTCACCATCACTCATACATAATCACTCAGATACAACAGTTTTAGAAGTCCCTTCAAACTGCCAATATCCTAAACTGCTCCTTTAAAGTGCAGGCATTGTACTTCCCATTTCCAGGACTCAAGTCCAGCTAACCATGGTCTGTATAAATTATATCATGTGCTTGTAAAAATAAATATTATTACTACTCAATCAGCTCCTGTATGGTGGGTTAACGTTACTTTAGTGATTCTTGTTTTCATGCCAGCTTTTAAAATACAAGTAAGTTTTATAAATTCAAACCTTCATATAAAATAAATGTAGCATCAACTTGTTTACCCGGAGTTTACCTGGAGAGAGTTTCGGGGGTCAACGCCCCCGCGGCCCGGTCTGTGACCAGGCCTCCTGGTGGATCAGCCCCTGATCAACCAGGCTGTTGCTGCTGGCTGCACGCAAACCAACGTACGAGCCACAGCCCGGCTGATCAGGAACTGACTTTAGGTGCTTGTCCATTGCCAGCTTGAAGACTGCCAGGGGTCTGTTGGTAATCCCCCTTATGTGTGCTGGGAGGCAGTTGAACAGTCTCGGGGCCCCTGACACTTATTGTATGGTCTCTTAACGTGCTAGTGACACCCCTGCTTTTCATTGGGGGGATGGTGCATCGTCTGCCAAGTCTTTTGCTTTCGTAGTGAGTGATTTTCGTGTGCAAGTTCGGTACTAGTCCCTCTAGGATTTTCCAGGTGTATATAATCATGTATCTCTCCCTCCTGCGTCCCAGGGAATACAGGTTTAGAAACCTCAAGCGCTCCCAGTAATTGAGGTGTTTTATCTCCGTTATGCGCGCCGTGAAAGTTCTCTGTACATTTTCTAGGTCGGCAATTTCACCTGCCTTGAAAGGTGCTGTTAGAGTGCAGCAATATTCCAGCCTAGATAGAACAAGTGACCTGAAGAGTGTCATCATGGGCTTGGCCTCCCTAGTTTGTGTACACTAAAATTAAATAATTTAGTTGTTTGTGGTACAGACATACAAATGCAGTTATATGGAACCTCTGTTGACAATTATTCATTCATGCAGTAGACTTTTATCTCATCCGTTTATCTGTTTCACTTAATAAAAGTCTAACAAGTGAGCAAAACTCCATATAATAACTGCATTTCTCTCTGCCATCAGGTTGATATCTTACACATTACATACTCAGGTTGTTGTTGTTCATTTTAATTGGAGTTTAGCACCTAGTCATGATTATACTAATAATACATGATGGGATTCAGGGAAACCGGCAGGCTGGACTTGAGTCCTGGAGATGGGAAGTACAGTGTCTGCACTCTGAAGGACGGGTGTTAATGTTGCAGTTTTATAACTGTAGTGTCAGCGTGCCTCTGGCAAGATAGTGATGGAGTGAATGATGAAGGTTTTTCTTTTTTGGGCCACCCTGCCTTGGTGGGATTATTATTATAATAAAAAAGAAACGCTAAACCTACAAGGGTCATAGAGTTAGTTAGTTAGTTTAATATGTTTATTATGCACCCCATACCCATCCTGTGGGCGGTAGTCAAAAGATTACAGAGGTACATAATTGGTCCAGGGACTGGACCCCAAAGTTTTGATAGCTGAGCAAGTTACAGAGGTAATGAACTCATAATTTACAAAGGTAATGAACTCACAATTTACAAAGGTAATGAACTCCAGGTAGGTCTAGTCACAATTATGACAAGTTACAAAGATACTTACAGATTACAGAGGTACGTAATGGGTCCAGGGACTGGGCTCCAAAGTTTGATAGCTGAAATAGTAGGTACAAAGGTAATGAACTCACAAGTTACAAAGGTAATGAATCCTGTAAGAATGGTTACTTACGTTTATAAATGGCTACAATCATGAACAAATTCCAGAGTAATGAGCAATTCACACTTCCACACCCGGTCACAACTGTAGTGAGTTATTGGTGCAAATGTTGATTGTTGAGTCACACACCACACACACACACACACACACACACACACACACACACACACACACACACACACACACACACACACACACACACACACACACACACACATACCCCCACACACACACACACACACACTCATACACACACACACACACACTCACACACACACTCATACACACACTCATACACATACCGATACCTTAGTAAGGAATCATTCAAGACACTGTACACCGTGTATGTCAGGCCCATACTGGAGTATGCAGCACCTGTTTGGAACCCGCAATTGATAAAGCACGTCGAGAAACTAGAGAAAGTACAAAGGTTTGCGACAAGGTTAGTTCCAGAGCTAAGGGGAATGTCCTATGAAGAAAGATTAAGGGAAATCGGCCTGACGACACTGGAGGACAGGAGGGTCAGGGGAGGCATGATAACGACATATAAAATACTGCGTGGAATAGACAAGGTGGACAAAGACAGGATGTTCCAGGGAGGGGACACAGAAACAAGAGGCCACAATTGGAAGTTGAAGACACAAATGAGTCAGAGAGATAGTAGGAAGTATTTCTTCAGTCATAGAGTTGTAAGGCAGTGGAATAGCCTAGAAAATGACGTAGTGGAGGCAGGAACCATACACAGTTTTAAGACGAGGTTTGATAAAGCTCATGGAGCGGGGAGAGAGAGGGCCCAGTAGCAACCGGTGAAGAGGCGGGGCCAGGAGCTAAGACTCGACCCCTGCAACCACAAATAGGTGAGTACACACACACACAAACACACACACACAAACACACACATACACACACATGTCGGAGGATCTCACCTTCAAGGACCATAACATTGTATCAATCGCATCTGCTAGAAAAATGACAGGATGGATAATGAGAACCTTCAAAACTAGGGAGGCCAAGCCCATGATGACACTCTTCAGGTCACTTGTTCTATCTAGGCTGGAATATTGCTGCACACTAACAGCACCTTTCAAGGCAGGTGAAATTGCCGACCTAGAAAATGTACAGAGAACTTTCACGGCGCGCATAACGGAGATAAAACACCTCAATT
>NC_069436.1:3282528-3362694 GCF_026875155.1 Cherax quadricarinatus | reverse complement strand
AAGGTGAGGTTAAAACACCGGGCAGGAAAGGCAGAAAGGAGAGAGGGTGTGTTTTTTTTTTAAATGCTGCATCGTGATAAACATTGTGTAATAGTAATGTACTGTGTTTTTGTACGAGATGCAAATTGCTAAGGAGTAAGGATGAGACAAAGAAAATGGGTATCGATGGATTTAAATTATTCTTATGAATTTTAGGAATATGCAGTATATTTCATTTTTTGAAAAATGAAATTATTAAAGGACGTCACTGGATGTAAGTCATTTTGTTCGCCTTTATTAGGTTATCATAGGTTAAATTCACAGAATGTAACTTGTATGTGCCCGTAACATCTGTAAGCCCTCAAGACCACTGTAAAAAAAAAAAGTTTCCAAAGCCTAAATAAATATTTATTAATACTAGTTGTTTAGCAAACAGACCAAGAAGTTACTGCAGTTCATTGTACAACAAAGGTACACTAAACTGAATGCCCCTAGTATGCACAGCACACAGTGTATAGGAATATTACATTTACATCGAAGTATTATAATTACCTTGATGCCTGTGAGGACGTAGCTGTCTTGGGCAGCGATTGTAAAGTATATGTAATGAATTTTTAATTAAATTTATTTAGGATACTTTTTATTGTTTATAATGTTCAAAGTGCTGAATGTAGCCCAGTGCTTTTAAAATCGTACTAATCCTACTCTTAATATTTCTCAATATATAATTTTATTTGAAGGTCTTTAACTGCGTTATTGTGATGATTCTTCGTATCTGTTAATGCAACCTAAGGATGTGATTGTGAAACATTACGAGGTTCATTGTACAGGACATGTGTACCTTAGTAGTTTGATATACATTGTACAGGACATGTGTACCTTAGTAGTTTGATATACAGGATGTGTATCAGCTTCTTAGACGTGTTATCTATGTGATCTTTCCCACTGCAGGGTGTGTTAGTCAGAAACGTTTCTCGCCCTGAGTGACGTAAAAAACTTCGATCGTTTTGGCTTAAAACAGATTTGACTTAGGATAATAATATTATTATTTATTTCTATACGTATATGTACAACGTATACAGGCCTAACTGACATTAGAGGCATAATATATAGAAAGCTCATTGTTATGCAGAACATTTCAGGCAAATTAGGTTATTTTGTCCCCAGGATACTACCCACACCAGTCGGCTAACAGCCAGGTACTTATTTACTGCTAGGCGAACAAGCAGCAGGTATCATAGGAAAACACGCCCTAATGTTCCCACCCTGGTTGTTCATCCTACATCCTACGATATATGAATTTTTTCACCCTGAAGTCTTTTGGCCCCTGGGTGAATGGTAACATTTTACTTGCCAGGGAATAAAACTTAGGTCCGGTTAGCCAGCGGATGTTTTTATCAAAAGCACATCGCACCTGTAAAGCAGCGGTTGCCTAAATACTGGTACCAAGCATTGGTGCAACAGTGGTTGCTTAACCATCTAGTCACTCTAGTGGGTCATCAGTGACAAAGAGCAGCGTCAGACTCCTGTTTCCTGATGATCCAAATGTGTCCCCTCCCCCTCTTCTCTTCATTAATTGTATCACCTACTCTGTGAATTTCTGGTCATCTGACGGAGGCCTTCCGCTAAGTTATTAGCCAACCCTGTAAATAAGAAGATAAGAAAGAAGGAACACTGCAGCAGGCCTGCTGGCCCATACGAGGCAGGTCCAAGTCTCCTACCGGCTTAAGCCAATGCCCCAACCTAGTCAGGTCAGGTCACATTCACTTAAGGAAGGAACACGACAACTGACCCAGTAGCACAAGCTAATCAGGTCCAACTCACACCCACTCATGTATTTATCTAACCTATTTTTAAAACTACACAATGTTTTAGCCTCAATAACTGTACTTGGGAGTTTGTTCCACTCATCCACAACTCTATTACCAAACCAGTGCTTTCCTATATCCTTCCTGAATCTGATTTTTTTCCAACTTAAAACCATTGCTACGAGTCCTGTCTAGGCTAGATATTTTCAGCACGTTATTTACATCCCTTTTATTTATTCCTGGCTTCCATTTATACACCTCAATCATATCCCCCCTAGTTCTACACCTTTCTAGAGAGTGCAGATTCAGGGTCCTCAGTCTATCCTCATAGGGAAGATTTCTGATACATGGGATCAACTTTGTCATCCTCCTTTGTATGTTTTCCAGAGCATTTATATCCATTCTGTAATACGGTGACCAAAACTGTGCAGCATAATCTAAATGAGGTCTAACCAAGGATATATAGAGTTGAAGAACAATCTGAGGACTCCTATTATTGTGATAATATGCATGTGATATTATACACTTAGCCGGGGCGAATATTGTCTAACCGGGTTTGTTGGGTCTAATGCCTATCTACCACACGAGAACTGTTTAGACTGCATATCACCTGTCACTGATCACCTAGCAGTAGGTTCCTGGGTGTTAGTCGACTAATTTGGGTCGCATCCTTGGGGGGGGGGGGAGATTAAAGGACCCCAGTGGAAAGAAGACAGTCCTTGATGATGCACTGACACTCTTGGGTTATTTTGGGTGTCTAAGCTTCCGGGTTAAAAATCTGAACAAATCTTATCTTATACCACGAGTGAAAAATATCTTCCGGTGATTCACTGTTATCCAGGCCTTCTCGACTGCTATGGGTCACATCCAGAAAGACCATAATAGGCAAATATGTTAAAAACGTGAACCCAGCTGGAAGTTGTATCCTGTGTATCTAATGATGTCAAAACAGGCTTCTGGTACTATTAGCTATGTTCCTTCCGTATCCCTCATTTCAGGTACCAGTCTCATCGCAAACCTTTTCATCTTCTCCAGTTTCTTAACATGTTTGATCAGGAAGGTGCTCTGTGGTAGCGCCACATACTTCTTAACTGAGCTTTCATGGTAGCGTTACTTCTAGTCTACGCTGTTATGTCTTACAGTGAATGATTCCTTTGCCGAAATGTTGTGTATATTCTGTTGGTAACAGGTTGATGTGGTGTCAGCGGACATGTGGACGGTAGACGACAGCGACCACGACATTCAGCACGACGAGAACGATGACGACATCGCCGACGATGTGTTTGAGGCGTCGTCTATGATGCTGCAAGACCAGGACGACGGCACTGAGTGTGACTACCAGAGGCCGCCGCCTCCACCAGTTCCTCAGCGCAACACGGTGAGTTTGTTGTGTATGTGGAGAGCTAAACCCGTGTGGGTCATTCAGCAAAAGGACGGGCGGAAGCTCGATCTGGCGTTCGCTGATTCCCAGACATTCTTCCTAACTGTACACACTGAAATAAAAAGGCACAATACAGCGACTGGAACGATACACAAATAACCCGAACATAGAAAGAAGCTTATATATACCGGCTCCCTCACCTTCAGATGTTAGTGTGACTTGTAAATGGTCCAAATCAGATCGAAACGTTGTCATACGCTTCTTTCTCCTGCGGGTTATTTGTGTATTGTGCACACTTAACTGATGTGTATATACCTTCTTGTATCAGGGTCCTCCGCCTGATTAACAGAAATACAACTGAAAAATTATTTGAATGCGTTCCTCCTTTGGCCCTTTACCATGATGTAGGTTGGGAGCTTATGATGCAAAGAATTGGATCTCTCCTTACTTTCAGTGGATCGAGCCTGGTTGCCTCTCATTCCTCCAGGCGCTGTTGATCCTTACTGGTATAGTGTTTCTCATGTTTTTTTAATGATGGATAACCTGACGTGCCATGCGTTAATGTTTAGGTGTGTATAGTTGGACAGTGAAAAATAGTCTTGTGTGCAGCATATTACATTTTATACATGTAAAGCTGCGCTGTATGACCCTTGTAGGTTTAGCGCTTCTTTTTAATAATAATATACATGTAAAATTAAGTATTTTAAAAATTTTATTCACCTGATGTAAGTTATGTTTGAAATGTGTATATAGATACTTGACTGATGGGCTAAAATATTACATTGTACTGTGAAAAGTAACGGTGTTAATACCACAGAATTTGTAGATGTGTAAGCTTTTATCTTGATTCGATGGTTGAGTTGTTCGGTTGGTGCAGGTGGTGTTGAGCGGAACGAGTGGTAAGCGACTGGGCGAGAATGACCAGGTATGTCAAGGGTCGGCTCATCGGCATACTGGCTACGATTCATGGAGTGTGAGCAGTCACCGCTATGCCGACACCACCAGCATCATTACCAGGCTTCACCCTACCTTCAGCGTGCCAGAGCCTCACCCGCCCACCCTAGTCCTGACTAACTTGCTCAGCTCCTCGACTCCAAGGACGGAGGACCCCGGGGGGATGATAACCCTGCATTCACTAGGCTGCGGCCGTGACTCCGGATATGTGCCATCACCCTCTTCCGCAAACTCTTTCACCTTTTCCAGCGATGAAGACGAGCCTAAAGCCGCTGCTACTGTTCCTCAGCTGGGTGTTACCCCACCCATAGCCATCCCCCACGCACGACATCGACCTACACATCACTTGGCTGTTAAAGAACAGCGTCACAAGGAAGAAATGAAGCCCCCGGTTCTAACCAAGGAAGAAATCGAGCCCAATACACAAAAGGAAGACTGGAAACCTATAAATCGCCGACGGGTGCGCTCCTGCCCAGAACAAATGAGAGCGTCTGTACTACCTCGTGCCCCCGTTCCCAGATTCCCAATCACCCTGACACCCAACCCAAGTCATGGCCGTAATTGGTCTACTCCAGCTACCACACCCGACGGCCAGCCCATCTTGACACCCACGTCTTCTTCAGAAGCCAGGGGCAACATCTCCAGAGATGGTATCATCGACCTCACGGAGGGAGATGGAAGGGGTAAGTACACCCTTCGTATAGTATAGAATTTTTTGTATGCTAGTTTTTAAAGGGATGGTTTTAGCGTGAGTGCACTTGAGAGCACTGCATGTTCTGGATCAAAGCGCTCTGTTAGTCTTATAAACGTCTTCCTTCCCTTTAAAATTATTTTTATCAAGTGTGTAATGTTGTAGTATATGGTCATTCGGATGTTGTCTTAATATAGTAGTTTAAGGAAATGGAAATTATTATAATTTTTTCACTTTAGGTTTTTTTTAAATTATTTTTTTGTTACGTTTGTAATTTTTTTTTTTTTTTTGGCGGGAAAACCATGTTGAGGTTTTGTTTTTCCCCCTGTTTCCCGTATTTGGGGTTGCGTTTCATGTTTACACGGTGTAACCCATACAATTTTGGGGACAGTTGTCAGGTGCAGGGGGCGGCCCCGGGGAAAATTCGGGGTGGAGCTAAAGTAGGGGCCGCCACCAGGGGTTTTTTCCCCTCCCACCCGGGTGAGGCAAGGCCGGGGGGGCTGCTTTGAAGGGCCGACGGGGAGGGGGAGATTTCGGGTTAAGGCGGGGTTTTTTCGGGAAAAAAGGATATGGGGAAACTTTTCTTTTTGGAAGAAGCGAGCAAAGGTTTTTTTTCCCTGGTGTTTAGCCCCGTGGCCTTACCCCTTTTTTTTTTAAAAAATAAAAAAAAATTTGGCCCGTTGATTTTCCCAAAACGAAACTGACCATTTGCTACGGGTTATTAAAAAAATGGGCCCGTTGCTTCTTTCAAACCCCATCACTTAACCTTTTAATTTTAAATTTGTTTTAGTACACCGACGAAAGTTTTTTCAAAGTTTCAGAAGCAGGGGCAACAATTTTTTTTAAATTTTCCAAAAGGGGGGGGGGGAAAATAACCTCGAGGGTAAGTTTTTTTGGGGTATGCAAAAGTTTAGGGGGTTTCCCCTTTTTGGTAATGGATTTAAACCCCGTTCTGGTAATGCCTGTAGCCCCTTGTATAAATTTTTTTAAAAATTATTTTTTCGGGAAAAGGTATTTGGTTTATTGTAGTTCCTTTAATGGGAAAATGGAAATTTTTTTTAATTTTTAATTTATTTGGGGGGAAAATTTTTTTGCCCAAACCCTTTTTTTTTTTTTTAAAAAAACCATCTTGACTTTTATAATCTAGAAAGAACGCTAAAAAACACCACTGTAAATTTTTGAAGGCAGATGGGCTTCCAAACGTTGCTTGTTCAAAAAACGCAAATTTGTTTAGAACTCCAGTGAAAAAGAAAGGAAACTGCCCTTTAGCCCATGTTATGGGTTTTGTAAAAAAGGCCCGTACCTGTTTTCCCTTGAATTTCAATTAAAAAAGGTGTTAGGTTTAAAGGTGGGGAAACTGGAAAAAAAATTTATTTTTTTAAGTTTCAGGGTTTTTAAAAATTAAATTTAAAATTAAATTAATAAAAAAAAACCTTTCTGATTCAAAAAATTTTGGGTAAACCTACCATTTTTTTCTTTAAAACGCGGTCATTCTTTAATAAGATTTTAAAAATTTTAAAAGTTTTGTACTGAAGTGCTCAAGATTTTGATGTTAGACCAACAACTTAAACAAATATGAAAATCCTAAAAATAAACAATTTTTGACCGAGGGCCCAAAAAACATTTGCTTGGGGCCAAAAATTGAATAGAATTTTAAAAACACCTCGCCAAATGAAAAAGGAGATTATCGCACTAATTGGGAAAAAACTGAGTTTGTCCAAAAATATATCTGTTAATTAGTTAAAAAAATCCCAAAATGGAAAAACACAATCCAAAATTGGTCAGGCCCTGGTTTTTAATTTTCTATCAACAAACCCAGTAAACGGAAAAATCAATAAGTTAACAATGTTCTTAAAACGGTTTTACAAAAAAGGAAATTTAAAAACTTAACCCCCAGGATCTAGAAGGACTGAATATGGCGGGTGAGGACACCCCCCCCCCTCGATACAATGGGCCCTGGGTTCTGTGCTCCAACAAAAGGGGGAAAAAAAAAAGCGATAATTACAATTAAAATTTAAATTAACTAGCACATAATTTATGTTACCTCCTCCTAAAACAAATACGTCAATTTAAAAATAAAAAAGCAAAAATTTTCCCCAAATTTACTTTTCCCCAAATATAAGCAATTTAAAATTAAATGAAAAGAAATAATTAATTTAATAAAAAATTTACAAAAAAATTCGGGGGTTGCAAAACACCCCCCCAAAACAGACAGCGGTCGCATAGTTTGCATTAAGTTTTTCACAAAAAAAAACTAAACAAAACTTTTAATATAATATTAACAAGTTTGTTCCAAGCACCATCATTCAACTGAGTTTCAAGGTTGCCCCAACTCAGTAAATTTCGATCCTGCATCCCTTGTTTTACATCTTTAAACAGATACGTAATGGGGCCTGCACGAGAGGCTGACATATTAAGGAATGCACCCTCTTAATGTGGTTGGGGTCTTGAAAGAACGGGAAACAGCAAAAGGTGTTATTTAAAAGGGGGGGCTGCGAGACATTTTTTTCTCACCAAAATCCCCCCAACAATACAACTACATAGTTTATTTCCTAAACAAAAAAATTGAAATAAAAATATAATAATTAACATCCCAAACCCATTTTCCGGGGTTTCAACCCCCCCCCCCGGCCATGAAGGGGGGGTCAAGGGTGATAATGGCTTTTATCGGGCCCCCCCAATCCAATAAAAACAGCCCGGTGACGCATACTTTAGTTCGTTCATTCCTAAGGCAGCAGGGTTTATTGGAAATTCCCCTTAATGTAAGGGGGGCTGTGGGGGGGGTTTTGGGCCCCAATTATGGGTTTCCCTTAGGTAATGGTGTACTTTTTTTGGGCATTTTGATGGAGTTTTTTTTCGGGGAGTGTTTCGTTGCAGAAGGGGAAACCATTCCTTCCAAGATTTTCCAATGTAATTATTTATATACCCCCCTTCCTGGTTCCCGGGATCAAGCGGCCCCCCAAAGCGTTCCCAGTTTTTTAAGGGCTGACAAAGTTTACTGCGAAAGTCCCTTACACCCAGCGCGTTTTCCCCTGCTTTGGAGGGGAAAGTTTTAAAAAAGCGTATTCCCCTAAGCGTGATTTAAAAAAGGGTTTTGGGGCGGCACTTTGTTTTTTCCTTATCCTTTCCTACTTTTTTTGCAGCATCGGGGCCTGTTTTTCCTTGAAAGTGATCTTCATTACACTTCCATTTCCCTTAAATTTTTCTCCTTTGTATCCGGAGTCAAAGTAATCTTTAGTTAATTATCTTCAGTTTCCATAAAGGGTTTTGGTTTTGTCCTTTTCTTAGTTCCGTTCCCGGGCTTTGTTTTTTTTTGGAGGTTAAGGGCCCCCAGCAGATCGCCTAGGAGTCAGTATTGCAAAGGAAAATGGGCTTGGGATTCTTGTTTAAATTTTCTATTATAAGGAATGATGGGGGCAACTGTGTGTGGAACAGACTCTTAACTAGGCAGCCTTTCCCGATTTACTTGTTGAACTCCCCTTTTTTCGTTTGGGTTGAATTGAACCTAATTTATTGAAAAAGGGCGGAAATAATTTTTACTTTTTGACATTCAAGTACAAAAGGAATTTAGGCATAAAATTTAAGTTTTAATGTAACTGTAAATTAAGGATGACGGGTAACCAATTACTTAAAAGCCCTTTTTTTTTTCCCTTGAAAAATTTGGTTCGAGAGCCCATAGATCCTAGATTTTATCTTAATAGTATTTATATGTGGTTGAAAGTGGTAGAAAAAAACGTTTTTTAAAATGGGGAAAGGCCCAATACATTCAAAAATTTTTTAAAAAAATAAAATAATTTTCTGGTGTTTTAGTTTTAAATAAATAGTAAAATGGAGGGGAAAAGTATTTAAAATGTTGGAGGCCAAACCCCTGCATACCACTGCATCTTATGTAAAAAAAGGAAGATTAAAAATTAGGATTTTAAACAGGGGAGGTAGCAACCTTTCCCCGAATAGTTGCATCTAAGTAGGGAAAAAAAAATTGACTTAACCAGTGGGAAGAAGCGCTTTTTGAAAAAAGTTGGACAGCCTGCTAATACCTGAATCCCCGGTTCGTATTTTTCGGGGAAAGGGGGAAAATCTAAAAATTGGGGACAAAACCTTTACCTCTTCCCCAAAACCTTTTTACCCTTTTGGGGCCATTCAAAAGCCTTTAAATGGAAATCTTGGTTAAACCAAAACCAAAGGGGGGTAACGGGGTTATCCCCATTCCCCCCCCCCAAAATTCAAATTTTCCCTTTCCTCAAAATCTCTTTCTAAATTTGGGTCAAAGGGTCTTTAACTTTGGGAATTGAGAAGGTTTACATGGGCCCAGGGGTGACGGGGTATTAAAAAACCATCTTGAAAAAAAAGAAATTTTTTGGCCTTCAGAAGCGGGACTTTTACCTCGTAGAATCCTAAACGGTAAAACCTCCTAACACTTCTGGTCTTCATGGAGGTAAAGGTAAACCTCCCCAATTCAAACTTTCCCCCGTTAGGACTTTAAAACACCGCTTTTTAGGAAAAAAAAAAAATCCAGGTTTTAAAACCCCCTTCATAAGTCGGAGATAACAAAAACAACCCTTTCTCCCTTTATGTTCTTGGCCCCATTGTTGGTGATTTTAATGAAAAGGGTTAATAAGTTGTACCCCCCAGGTACCTTTAGGAAAATCCCCCAGGAAATGAAAATATGTTTTTTTCCAGTTTTACTTCCAAATTTTAAGGCTAGGTTTATACTTTTTTAAAAGAACTCTTTCCTCTAGAGATTAGGTAACTGGGTTTTTTTCCCTGTTGGGAAGAAAAGATTTTGGTAAACTACTAGTTGCCTAATGGTTCGGGTAACTTATTAATTTCTTTTTAGGGAGTCCCAATAATTTTTTTCTAAGCTTTTTACACTCCAGGGGACCACCAACCGGGCTTGTAACATACTGGATAATTTCCGAGAACTTTCTTGCTTTTTAAAAAGCGAGAGAAAAAGGTTTAATTTTTTTTTTTAGTTCTGAAATATTTTTCCTAGCTCTCTACGGGCTGTCAAAATGTTGTGCTTTAATGAAGGTGAAGTACCAAGATGGATTTGTTTTTCCGTACATTTTTTTAAACCCCGGGGACCCCCCCCCCCCCCCCCCCCCGCCCCCCCCCCCCCAACAACGGGGCCCCCCCCCTTTTCCCCCACATCCGGCCCCAAAACCCAAAACCCCCTTTTACCGGGGGATTTTTTAAAAATTTTAGAAGTAAAATTTAGTCCCTGATCTGATTGTATCCTCGTGGCAACCAACCCGGGAGAAAAATTTCATCAGCGCTCTCACAATAGCACGAGCAAAATTTTTTCAAGGTAGTTCGGGATAGCGAGTTGCAGCGTCCATAATAGAAAATATATTTTTTTCCTATTTTGGTTCTAGGCAAAGGACCCAACACAATCAATAATAAGACGGGGAAAAGGGTTCCCACACGGTGAAGGAATGAGAGGTGCGGTGGAGGGTGTGCGGGGTTTCCCGCACTTGACACACTGGAAAGTCGCACTGATCAGTACTGTTTCCTTCATTTTTGGGCCCAAATAAAAATGTTTTGCCAGTTTCCCGAGTGTCTTTTTGACACCCAATGTCCCCCAAAAGGGACTTTTGTGACAAAATCAATGATTTTTCACAAAAATTAAACGGAAACCCAAAAAGAGTGTTTTTTGGGTGGTGGAAACACTATCAGTGAAAACTTACATGTTTTTTTCTCCATCAGTACCCGTTACTATAATAGAAAATTATCGAGATCCTTTGCTTCACTTTCAGTAACTGCTTTCTCTCTAGTCTTTCCAGTGACTGATCAACAAAGACCCTGTTTAAAAATCATCAGGTTAGAAATTTAACGTCATTGTGTCCTGACTAGGTGATGACCGGGGGGGGGGGTTGTGTTAATGTTCCTGGGGCAGGGGTGTCACTAAACAACATATTCAAACCCAAATCATTCACCCAAACTCAACAGGAGACAAGGATGGTTGTTGTATCTTTGACATAGCTTAGTTTTTGCGCTGAGGAAATAAAATTTGGGCTTCTCTCTCAAGCTTAAAGGGCCAAAATTTACTTGTTATTATCAATCACAAGTTTCTTTACTATCCAGCATGAAGGATATCGTTTTCCCCCTTAAACAATCCACTGACCTGATGGGAAAAAACCCACGGGAAATTACCCTGAATATAACCAGTTAATAGTTTGTTTGAAATAATTTTCAAGGCACTTTATAACACCCCCCCAAGGTTCTAAAAATACATCTATTTTGCAATAGGTAACATTAGGGGCATAATCTTTTTAAATAAGTGAGTAATGCCAGTGTCTCAAAAGAATTTATTCGTCAATGTGTTTGCAAATCCTTTTTCTCCTCTTGAAAAGAAGGGGACTCATGCTGAAGAATCTTTTCGTAGATGCACTTTCTGACGTTTGTCATTATCCTGAGTAACTTTTATTAAAACAGTAGGAGCGAGTATTACTAGGTTTTTTGGTGCCTTTTTTCTGGGAAGAAGTAGATTTGGGATGGGGGCGCCACCGCACGACGTCTCTCGCATCTTTTTTCAAATTATGCAATCCCCCTCAGCAGTCCTTTTCTGTTAAAATATGAAAATTTTTAATTTTCTTTTTTCGATATCAATTTTGTTACCCCACAGGACAGTTTAGAGTGATTTTTCCGGGAAAAGGTCGAGAATTTACAGTGCGTACATCGGCCGGCAATGAGCAGGTTTTAGGTTGCCAACTTCTAGGACAATTTTTTTTTCCCTTTGTTTTTTGTTTTTTTAGTACACAAGTTTGTGGAAATCTCAAAATGTCTGCTAATGCGCATTTCCAAATATCCGGGTAGTTAAATATCGTATTTTTGTATGTTAGCAGCATACAGTTGTTAAACCTTCGTGTAGTAACAAAAACAAGGCTGTTGTATTTGTTACACTTGGCGCCGAATCTCTCAAAAGAAATTTTTTCTCATGACCAAATTTCTACAAAAAGTTTGATTTGTCGTCTTTGTAACGTCGAAATGTTTTTTTGTAACCAAGGTAACAAGTTATATGTCCTAGAATATTTTTGTTTGACAGCGTCATAACTAATGTATTTGGCAAATGGTAAAGGCAGTAAAGTTTGGCTCTTCCTGTAAAAGCTTATGCAACAATGTTCCCCAGTGCTTACGTGGCCATTCATAGCCGGCCCTGGTTCTCAAACACATCAAAATGGGTGTCTAAGTCATTTTCAAAATTTTGGGAAACCCAGGAGCGCTTTTGCACTTTAAAATGTGTCCTGTGATCTATCTCTGTTGCTTCCCAGACGAATTTTTTCTTTTTGGAAATCTTCATTCAATTCCTCTGTGCCTTTTTTGTGCGTCTGCAACAAAATGAACTTTTTAACCTCTAAAAACTTTTTTGAAGATAGGCCCAGTGGGTAATGGAGGAGTGGGAAATTAACATGTTTTTCGGACGATCCTTAGGTGGGGCACCTGCCCACCGCCCCTAAGATTCAGATCGGTCTTATAAGTAGATACGGTGTGATACACGATAGTATTAGGCTGCGTAAAGCTAACTTTAGGAGGAAGGGGCGTAGCGAGAACTGAGCTACACTAGGCTCAACATGGGCTCATTCTGTTTAGTTGTTTTTTCTTCTACGCATCAAGTAGAGCATATTCCTAATTGGACACTGGGCTTTCGAATTAAATCAAATCGACATCTCTGAGGCAGGAAACAAAATTTTAAAAAACGCTCTAAAGTTTCTGGGGTTTTAATTCCCCTGTTATACGTACACGAGATTTTGGTACTCCCAAACGTTGGTTTTAATGTCTTAATCAGAAAAGTCAGAGTTAAATTACTGTTTCACTTTGGCATACTCACGAAAAGAAAATAAAATTGTACACAGAGAGATTATGGGAAAACATAATCCTAATAGGAATTTTGGGTTTTGGTTGTCTTAGAGCTAGAACCAACAGTTTTCCACCCGGGGATAAAGAGACTCGGTAGTACATACACCACCGGGTTGTTGTACAAGAAAAAACCAAAGTCTTCGTTAGGAAAGTACTCAAAGTGTTTGTCATAGAGTTACTGTATGTAAACTGGAAATTTCCCCAAAACACTTGCAAGAGCACCCGGGAAAAGGGCCCCCCATTGTTAAAAAAAACGCATTCAAAAAGCTTAGAGATCCCCAGTGAATACTGAAAGGGTGCCCTTCTGCACCACTGTTACGGGTTTTCGTAACAAGTAGTCAGTATCCTTGTAAAATTACCCATTAGAATTCATATTATTCAATAGTGTTTCGGATTAAAAAGGTGGTACAAACTAGAAAAATTTAAAAAATTTAATAATTTTTTTAAAGTTAGAGGTATGTTATAAAATTAAATTAAATTAACAAATAATATCCTTCTCTCGATTTAATATTATTGTGCAAAACCCCATATACATTTTAATTTTTTAAGTCCCGTTGGACTTTAAACATTAATAAGATATTACAAATATGTAAATTTGTGTATGCGTGTAAGTGCCCCAAGTGGGTTCGTTTTGTCTCACGACTCAACTAGACTTAAACAAGTGACTGAAAAAAGTTCTAAAAATAAACTAACTTCTTGACCGACTGAAACCAACAGCTGCTTGAAAAACAAAAAGAATGCTAAGCCCAATAGCAATATAAAAGCAACTGCGACCAAAATCGGGAAAAAGGAGTAATAAAACGACACTAAGTAGGGCCATCTGCGCCCTCCCAAGTCACAAAACCCCCATATACTAAATCTAAGTTCAGCAAAAAAAAATCCCCGACGTGTAATCACGATACCAGTACAAGTTAGGTCAGGACCTAGTTCCCTCAGAGTGTCATGTGACACAAAACCCTCAGTAAAACGTCGAAATCACTAAGTCTATACAATGTTCTGTGAACAGATTCTACAGAACTAAAAAGAATAATGAGACAGACAATCTGTCCAACCCCAAGAGAGTCTAGAGCAGACTGAATATACAGGCGAGGTTGGGAAAACCCCCCCCCTCGATCCGTGAAGCCCCGGGGGTGCTGTCGCTGCCCAACAAGAAGCCGGCAGGGGAAACAAGCAAGGGATAATTACAGTGTTAGACAACAAGATTTGAATGAGCACATAATATGTTACTCCCCCTAACAACAAAACTACGTCAAAAAAAATTAAAAAGCAAAATTTCGATTTAGCTATTTTCGAAAATTTATCAGCAGATAAAAAAAAATGAAAGGAAATAATATATATTACTAATTCATTCAACCCATTGGGGGTTGAACTGCATGAAAACTAAATCAGTTTTTAATTTATCGATGAAATTGGGTTTTTCCCCCGATCATTCAAAAAAATTCTCTAAAATACGAGCTTTAAATTTTTAAAGTGTCGAAGAGACATTCTCCAGTTATTACAGGGGAAACCATGTTGAAAAAAAATTTTTTGAAAAAAACTAAAAATTAAAACTAAAGATAAGATGTTCATCTTTAAAGATTGAAGTCGTACAAAAGGGGTTTCTAAAGTTATTTAAGGGGAGTGTAAAAGGTAAATTTCTTTAATAAGAAACACATCTGATTCGAGAGAAAGTTTAGCTGCAAACCCCTTTTTTTTTTTTCATGACTAAACGTGCTTGTTTAAGCTGTGGGTTTTATACTTGGACTGAGTGTTCTAATTTAAACCCTGATTTTTGTCTTTTGGGGGTGGCCGGGGAAAAAGCATCAAGCATCACCACTGTTCTCTTAAGTCTGATGGGGGGGGAAAAGGGGCGGGAATGGAGTATCAGGAGGGGGGTAATCTAGTTGGGCAAACAAAACCTGTTCTAGGGGGTTTCCCCGCAGAGAGCAGGTGAAAATTAAGGGTGTCGGCATGGGACTGATTCGCTGGTTTGGGGGGGAAGGGGGGATTTTGGTGTTTACTCCCCTATTTGTATCACCTATTTGTGGTTGCGGGGGGTCGGTCCTAGCCCTGGCCCCGCCCTTCACCTTTTGCTACTGGCCCTCCTCCCCCCGCCCCCATGATTTTATAAACCTCGTTTAAAATGTGTATGGTTCCGCCTCCCTACTCATTTTCTAGGCTATTCCACTGCCTTACAACTCATGACTGAAAAAATACTTTAGATCTCTCTGACTCTTTGTGTCTTCAACTTCCAATTTTGCCTTTGTTTCGGGTTCCCCCCTGGAACACCTGTCTTTGTCCACCTTGTCTATTCCACGCAGTATTTTTATGTCGTTATCATGTCCCCTGCCCCTCCTGTCCTCCAGTGTCGTCGCCTTTTCCCTTAATCTTTTTCAAAGGACTTTCCCCCTAGCTCTGGAACAACCTTGTCGCAAACCTTTGTATTTTCTCTATTTTCTTGGGGCTTTAAAAAGGCGGGTTCCAAAATGGGGCTGCATACCCCAGTAGGGGCCTGCTTACACGGTGTCGTCCCTTTGAATGATTCCTTACTAAGGTATGGGAAGCGTTCTCAGGTTTGCCAGGCCCCCTAGCTGCAGCTTATCTGATTATGTTGTTCGGAGACATGCTGGGTTTTTTAACTCCCCCAAGATCTTTCTCCTTGAGTGAGGTTTGCGTTTTGGCCCTACCCTATACTCTGTCTGTGGTTTTTCGGGCCCCTTCCCCCTACCCTTTGATTGATTTGCAGGTTTAATTCGAGAAGCATTTGCTGGACGGGTTTTCCAGTCCTGTCCAGGGAAGTCCTGCCTGGCCCTCCCAGTTTAATTCTCCTCATTAATTCAATCTCTGCAAACAGGGACACTTCTGAGTCTAACCCTTCCCGTATTCGTTCAATATCCCAAAAAATACACTGGTTTCTAGGACCGCCCCTGGGGGACCCCCCGCACAGGTCCCCCACTGTGATACACATTTACCATGATCTTTGTTCCCTCCTGTCAGGTATTCTTGATCCATGGTCCCCTTCCTTTATATCCCCGATGCTTAGCTTCGCCTAATCTCTTGTGAGGAACTGTGTAAAAGGGCCCCTTCTTGCATCCCAAAAAGATGCAATTTTAAACCCCCCCTCTCTCTTTGTCTTACTCTGTTATTTTTTCATAAAAAACCAAGGTTTGGACCAGGATTTGCCCTTCCCCTGAAACCGTGCTGGGTTGGCATTTATACTCCGTTTCCGTTCGGGGGCTCCCCAAATTTCCCCTGATAATCTTCTCCATAATTTTTATATATACACGTCAATGACACAGGTCTATGTTTAGTGCCCCCTTTTTTGTCTCCTTTTTTTAAAAATGGGAAAAAACATTTGCCTCTTCCTACCTAGGGAGTTTCCCCTTTCCGGGGGTTGTTTAAGATGTGGTAATGGCACGCCAAAAAATAATTGCCCCTTCTAAGGACCGGGGGGTGTTGTCCGGTCCCATGCCCTTTAAAGGGATCGATTCCCTTAGCAGTTTTTTCACCCCTCCTCATCTTATGTATGTAGTGTTTCCAAATGTTGGTGTATTTCTTGTGGTGTCCCCATCTGGTCTGTCCCCCCCGAGTCCCTTCCCGTTCTACTGTAAATACTTCCTTAAAACTCGTGTTTTAGCTCCTCACATACCTCTTTATCGTTTCTTGTGAGTTCTCCCCCTTCTTTTTTGTGTGTGTGTTTGTGTGGTGTGGTTGTTTTTGTGGTTTTGTGTGTGTGGTGTGTGTGTGTGTGTGTTGTGGTGTGTGTGTGTGTGGGTGTGTTGGGGTGTTGTGGAGTGGAGAGAGAGAGAAGAAGAGAGAGAAGGAATTCCCGGGTAAGGTAAAGTAGGGATACGGTTTTTAGGCCCCACTGTCTGCAATTTTAGTGAGGCGATTGTTCTTGTTAAAGGGGGTTTTGGTTCTGCATGGCTACTGTGGTGGGCGGTGGGGTTTTTTGGTATCTGCAGGGCTACTGGGTGGGACGGTGGTGTTTTTGTATCTGCAGTGGCTACTGCTGGGGTGGCGGTGTTGGTTTGAGGCTACTGCTGGTGGTGGTAGTGTGTTATATCTGAGTATATTTTGTGGCGGTTATTGGCTTTTTTTGTGGTTCTTTGAAAATGGTTGTTATTGGGTGCGGTAGCAGTTTACTTCTGCAGGGCTGGTGGGAGGGGGTTGGGTTTTTTAATTTGCGGTGATCCCCATATGTGGTGGTGGCTTAGGTGGCGCTTGGGTTTTTTTGTGGCTGAAACAATTTCGGGTGTGTTCCGCGATTCAAAATGAATGGAACTACACCACAACAACATGAACATAAGTCAGTAGACAAGCAAACTGAGAATTTTTTATCCCCCATTTGGGGTGAGCAGGATGGCACCGTAATCCTTACCTACATTTATGAAGACTGTTAAACCCTGTTTCTCGCGCAATACCTGGCCAGACCCAAAAGGTTGTCCCCCTTGCAGGGGAAACCACTTAACTTGTCTGGGGAAAAACCCTCCTTTGTTCTAAAAAATGGGGCCCTCAAGGGGGGTACCTTATGATCTTTTGATTCAAGGGAAACGGAGCTAACCTTTCCCTTCCAGATTAATCTGATTTTTTCCCCTATTTAGTACTGTGTGCTTACCCCTGAATTTATCAATAATAATATAATATCAAGGCACAAGACGTTAAAAATTTGGAAAAAATCATTTTACCCCAGCCTACCTTTTTGATGGGATATTTGAACGTGAGGGGACAGACAAATACCCAAACCCCTGGCGCAGCACCTGGTTGATCACACAATCAACTGGAAATTATTTTTATTATTGCATTTTTTAGGGGGAAAAGCTCTAACCCCCTGAGAATCTAAGCCTGGGGGAAAGAATGGGAGTCAGATTCGATCTTTTGGGAAAAGGGGGACGGTCTAATTCTTGAATGAAAGCTCCTCACCAGCATCAAAAGAACCTTCCCCGAGGGGTGAGGAAAAAGTGGCCAAAAGTTTCATAAAAAATATTTTTTTAAAGCAAAAATAATAATTTAATACAGTTGTCATAACGGTAAAAAAATTCTCCGAAGAAGCTCGACAAACTACTGCAGTATTATTCGGGTTCCTTTGATTAGTTGGTGAATGAAGAGAAAAAAGATTCATTATCAAATTGGGTTTTTGCGTTGTTAACTCCAGCTTTTTTAACAAACCAAAAGTTTTTTAAACCCGGGGAATTGATTTATTGGTTTTGTGGGGTTAATGACTGGGGGTTAGGGTTTTTATTTTTAGCTTTTTATACGTCGTAAATGGGGGGCAGTGAATTTTAATGCACACACAACCCGCATGTTAATAGGCTATTGATACACAAATAAAACCAATTCCTAAGATTTTTCCCCTATGTCTTCACAAAAAATTGATCTTTCTTCTTCCCCTAAAGGGGGGTTTTAACATGTTAGTTTAGGTGGAGGGTTTTAGTTGGTGTAGGTGTTGTGGAACCCAAACCGCCGCTCTTGACCAAAGAAAAAGTTTGATTCCTAGCGGGTTAACCCTTTTGGGCCCCCTTATGACCTGCTTCTATCGACCTTGATGATTTGGGGGGAACCAGCTAATCCTGAGGGGGACAGGATTTGTGATTATAAATGGCATCTTTGACCTTTTTTCGGTTAACTTTTTTCTGGGGTATATATTCTATGTTTTTAAATTTAATGTTTTTGCCCCTACACAGTTAAAAAAACAGAGAAGCTAGGCATTAAACGCTAAGAAAAGACTGCATTAAGCCCAAACCCGCCTGGGGGTGAGGGGGTTTTTATCCCCAGGGGAAAAAGTCTCATGCTGGTGTTAGTCTATTTCTCGGTGGAAACCTTGTCACGGGGGCCCAGGGCATCCTCCAGTGAGAATCAACTTATAAGAAAATATAGGTTGCATCTCACTTAACCATTCCCCGAATATTTTTTCTTTTAAAATCTAAATTTTTTGAAAAATACCCAAAGTCGAAGATTTTTTTTACATACAACACTTTTTCCAAAAACTAAAAGTATCGAAATAAATCCATTTCCAAGATTTATTGGTTTGTTTTTTTCAGCAATTATTTTCATTCGTTTATTCTTTTTTTTGTCAGTTCTGATCTACTGCAGGAAAAAAAACCTTTGAAGTTGCAATAGTTGATGAACCTTTAAAATTGACGATTCCCGTTTCTCTACAGAAATTTTTTTTGTTTGGCCTATTTTATCCCTTTTATGTCTGGCTTATCCTGTGTATGGAATATGTAGACAAATTTTTTTTGTCCCCCTGTGAAATGTTTATAGAAGAAGGTATGGGAAGCGCTGGTGTATCCAATTTTACTAAAAACAAATGTTCGTAACATAAAAAGAAGAGTATTGATGTCTTTTTTTTCGTGGGGAAAACGTGTTTAAATTTGGAGACATTTTAGGAAGGATACTACTGTTTTAAAAAGGGACTGGGGAAAAAGAACTTTTGGAAATAAAAATAAATGACAATAGGTAAACGCCCTGTATCCCTAACCCCCCCCCCCTCCCCCCTTTCCCCGGTTTTTCCCCTTTCCCCTCCTTCCCTGGGTTTCCCTCCCTCTCTCGGGCCCCGTTCCCCTCCTCTTTTTCCGCTCCTTTCCCCCCCTCGTTTTTTCCTCCCTTTCCATACCTGGTTTTAAATTAAAGGGGGAGTTTTTTGCGGTTAAAAAATGTTTTTTTGGTGATAAAGGTAAAACACAAAAAGGGAGTTGTGGTTCAATTAATAGATGGAGTTATGGTTGAGTTTGATGTAGTGGTAATATGTTGGTGGCGCAGCTGAGGGTTTTTATTCGTAAATAAAAAAAAAGCACAATACCCTGATGGGAACTTATTAACTTTTCTCCTAGTGCGGGGGATTGTGTATTGTTATTCTTAGTTGATATATAGTGGTAGGGCCATCGTTCCTTTGGTGGAGTATTGCTTGTACTAAAACCCCCCCCCCCAAGGGGAGGTGAAATTGCCGAATTGGAAAATGTGGACCTTTTGTATCTCTTATAAACTCAACCAAACACTTAAATTTCTGGGGTGCTTGAATTTCCTTGCAACGTAAGCGGAAAGTTCATTTAAAAAACCCCTGGGAAAATATGGGGATTTGGTCCCCCGCACACCGAAAATTTCTATTTTGAAAGAGATTGGCAGATGTGCAGGTACCTCAGTGAAAAATAGGGGAGCAATGGGACAGAGAATCAGTGTTAAGGGGCCCGACTTTTTAACGCCCTCCCCACAAAAGGGTGTTTTTAAAACCGGGTCGCTGGGCCTATGACCTCCGGGAAACAATCTTGGTCGAACAAAACGTAGGTTGTACACTTTTCGTAGTCTCGCCTCGCCCGGGGACCAAGCAGTTTTGGGGTTTTTCTAAGAGGGCATACCAAACGAAAAAATTTTTAAAACAAATTATCGCTTTCCTTTGTGATTTTCCCTCCTGCTTTGCGTATTTTTTATAAACTTTTATTCCCACTTGTTTATTGTACAGAGCGGTGCAGCTCGAGTACAAGTGAGCCGGGGGGGGGGTGGGGGTGAAGGGGGGGCATAGTTTGGGAAACAGGACAGCTGCAGAGAAGGGGGCTGGGGTGGGGATTAATTAGCGTGATCTTGTGTGGTGTGTGGTGGTTTTAGCGGGGCATGGCCCACCCACTCAGCCCACCTCAAAAAGTTTTTCCTTCCCCGCGTGGCAAGGATTTTTAAGTCGAATCCCCCTTGATCAAAGGGAACCGGGCCCCCTTCAAGGCCCGTACAGGGTTTAGCGCTTTTCCCTAATAATAAAAATGGTAAGCCTCGCACATAATAACCGAAGATGCGATGATACGGGCTAAAACTTCATTTATTTTAGAGTATTAATAATTATAATCATTATTATTATTCATAGCAACAAATAAAATGTAGAGTTAACAGGCCGAGGAATGATAGGAATTAGGTTTTATCTGAGGAAGGTAGCTCCATTCTAGGATTAAGAGCCCGGGGCCTGGGGCTAAAGCCCCGCTTCACACACGGGGGGCCCGGGTTTGATTCCCGGCGGGGGGGAAAAATTTCGACACGTTCTCACCCGGTCCTGTTCACCCAGCAGCAAAAAGGTACCCGGGTGTTTTCGACAGTGTGGCCACCGGGGGCAAAAATTAAGGACCCCAATGGAAAAAATTAGCAGTCCCGATGACCACTGACTTTCTTGGGTTATCTGGGGCTAAACCCCCCGGGGGAAAAAAACGAAAGAAACTTATCTTTCTTTTCACAACGGCATGAAGACCTCCCCCCCCTTGAAAGGATATTTAGGAAAATAAAGTGGTGTCCATAAACACAGGCTCAGCCGCTCATTTATCGTTTCCTCCCCGGCTTTATGATACCTTTTTTGTAACGCTGCTCTTTGTGTGTGTGTGTGGTGTGTGTGTGTGTGTGTGTGTGTGTGTGGTGTGTAGTTACCGTTTGTGAGGAAATTACGTAAAAAACCCTTGGGCCCGTACTCCCTTTGTGGTTTTCAGGGGTCGTTCACAGCTCCTGGCCCCCCCTCTTCACTGGCCCCTATAGGGGCCCCTTCCACTCCCTGGTTTACCAACTCCCTTTTTGAAGGTGTGAGGATCCTGCCCCCACTACCCCATTCCCCGACATTCCATTCCTGAAAATTTTGACTGAAGAAATACTTCCTAAAATCCCTGTGATCATATATGTTCAATTCTAACTGTGCCCCCGTTACTGTGTCTGTCTCTGGAACACCCCCAGGTTTTTTGTTGCTCTCAGTATTTTATGCGTTATCATTCCCCCTATTACTCCGTCCTCCAGTGTCGTCAGGGGCGATTTCCCCTTTAAACCCCTCCTTGTTGGACAGACCCCTTTGCTCCGGGGGCTAGTTTTTTTGCAAACCTTTGCACTTCTCTAGTTTCCTTACGTGCTTGGTAGGTGTGGATTGCAGACTGGTGCTGCATACTCCAATACGGGCCCAAAGTACACGGTGTACAGGGTCCTGAACGATTTTATGAGATTCAAAATCTATTTTTAGGTTTGGCGCCCTATACTGCAGGGGTTTAGTTTATGTGACCTGAGGAAATGTCCCTGGTTTTAATCACCCCCAGATCCTTTTCCAGAGTAAGGTTTTTAGTCTCTGGCCCCCGTAGGCTGTACCTGTCGCGGTCTTTTTGTCCCTTTTCCCCATCTTCTACTTGCACTTGGTGGGGGTTTAACTCCAGAGTCCTTTTGGGGCCAGGCCCGCGCCCACAGATCCCTTTTTACTTCTGTGGGCCTTGTCCATTTAATTTTTCATCAACTTCACATCATTGCAAAAAGGGACATTTGAGTCTTCCCCCTCATGTCGTCCTAGATTGACCCTGTGGAACTTTCCGTCACAGGCCCCACTCTGACACCTCGACGTACCACGACTCGCTTTGTTTCCCACAGGTATCCCGATCCCTTGTAGGCCTTCCCTGTTATCCCTGCCCGGTCCCAGCTTTTTCAAATTTCTTGTGTGGAACTGTTCAAACGCCTTTTACGTCCAAGAAAAGCAATCTACCCCCCCCTTGTCTTACTGCGTCACCCTTAAAAGAACTCCCGTAGGTTTTTGCGTTTTCCCCCCTGAAACCGTCCCCTGGCTGTCGCTGTAAGTTTATTCCTTTCTAAATGCTCCACCACTCTTCTGATAATCTTCTCGCAAAAAAACATTCAAAAATTTTTTCGAAATTATTTGGGACAAAAAATTCTCATTTGCCTTATTCGGGAAGAAGAGCTTGGTTTTAAGCCAAATTTCAAGTTTTTCCTATTCGCAACACACACACACACCACACACACAACCACACACACCACACCACACAACACACAACACCAACACCACACATATAAATTTTATATATATAATAATATATTAATTTAATAATATAATTTATATTTTTATATATAATATTATATTTAAAAATTTATATATATATATATAATTTTTTTATTATATTATTTAAAAAAGCTTTGGTTTGTGGGGCGTTTTTTGGGCTCCATATTATAAAGTGAAAATAAGGCCAAGAGTATCACGATTCAAATTGATTAAATTTGATTTTGAAAGGATGTAGGAAGGGTTTTGGATTTTAAAATACCAGAAAAGGTATTTAAAATAGCTCTTTGGGAATTTTTTCCCGCTCGAAGGAGGTTCCCTTTTAAATGGGGAGGGCTCTTTTCAAGGAATTGGGGTTTTCTCCCCCCTCCCCCTTCCTGACGAACCCCGACTTCTCCCCTTCCCATTCACGTATGACCCCAACGGGTTCACTGCTTCCCCCTAAATAAATAATTTGGCTAAATTACAGTTACAAAATTTGTGTGCGTGCATGCGTGCAGTACTGCAGTTAGCATGATTTCCATTCTTGCATGTTGTATCTATTTTTAAGTAATTTGGCACGGATATCAGTATTCTAGTCAAACCTGGTTACACGTGACAACAAAGTGAGCAAAAATGACCTCAGGGGGAATATCCCAGTGACCCCACATTTATCTTCCCCGCCCCCCCACACCTGAGCTGTTGTAAACAACGCGTTCCCAACCCCCCCCCACAGACTGGCCCCCGACGTGTTGTATTTTCATTCTACCTCCGCTTAATATTTTTCCCCTTTTGATTATACACTTTAGTTTATTCATAATGTGCTTTAAAAGTCATAGTTTAAATGTTTTGCATTTTAGAAATTTAAAAATACAATCCGTTTTTCCCAAAAATTCTCGACTCCAGGGATTTTTTTTTTGTCCCCAAAAACTTTGTAATAAATGGTTTTTTTTTTTAAACAACAATTGTAATTGATCATAATTGTATCAAAAATTTTAACCAAACGACTCCCGTATGTATTTGAAAAGGGAAAAATATTTAATATTTTATTTTTCATTTTTTTCCTTTATTTTATGGGGAACTTAGGCTAAATGTTTCGGGTGATTCAACACAAGAAGTGATGGAAGCTCGATTTCCGTTCAGTACTTGCAGGGGACTTATGTCACTTTTTGGGGGCACCGCCCCCGGGCCCGGTCCCAGAGCAGTTTGGTTGCTGGCCTGGCGTCAGGTGTTGGGGCTCGCCCAAATGTACAACACACTGTGCTCGCCTAAAAGTAAAAGATTGTGGAAAAACTGCTTGAGTAGTTACTGAACATAAGTTGAAAAAAATTTTTTATGTTTATATGTCGTTTAAATGTGGGTTTTAAAATACCCGTCTCCTAGTGTGTCGTAAGCCTAATTCAAGTTTCTTTGTTTATGTCCCCCATTTGCCTCCTCCCATTTGGGCATACCTCTTTTTTGTTCCTTTATGTTCAGAACATTCGTCACCCCGGCACCAGGGCGGCCCAGGAACTGATGTAACGTCCATGAGGTTTGGAGTAAAAAAAAAAAAACTTTCTTTTTGGGTCAAACGTTTACCTTTTTAAAAAAAACAAGTGGGATGGGGGCGTAGTAGCATTGTTACTGCTTTTTCCCGAAAGCACTTCCTGAGACAGCGTGCGACAGTGCTGGCGAGTTTGGGGAGTTTTGACCCTATAAAAAAAATGATACTTGTTGAACGGAAACAAACACTTTTTTGTATAGTAAATAAAGTTGACACAAACGTTGTATGTGCCACATAAATTTGGGAAAGCTTTAAAACCGTGTAGTCGTACAGGCCTGTGGAAAAAAGAGGCAGTAAGGGGGGTTTGATACAAGGAAAGGGAAAGGGCCCCGCCAATTCTTAGATCAAAAGTCCCTCAAGGACTCTTGATTATATATGAGCAGGATTTTAAGGGTAAAGCGGGGAACACCTAGGTTGGGGCTCAGAAGTGAGCTAACACAGTAAACTTGTTTTTATTTTAGTAATTTGTTGACCCCCAAAAAAGGTAGTGGTGGGTGAAAGGCTTTTTCTTCGACCTTGTTTAGCGCAGACTGATAGCAGGCAGCAGGAGCTAGGTAAATTTTAACTATTGACATAAAACAATGGTTATCTTTGGTTGATCCTTTGTTCGGTATTATATGGAAAAGGTTATGCCCTTGGAATCTGCTAAAAATGTACTGGGGAATATGCTCCTTGCTTCATTAAAATAACCATTTAGAATAGGGTAGCCCCACAGCTATGAGTATTAAATTTTGTAACTAAAAAAAATGCCCTTCTGTTTCCACATTCCAAGATATTAAAAAATTGGGCTCTCCTGATAGGATGGAAATTGCCAACGAATTTTCTTTGTCAAGGGAATAGCGTAATCCCTTTGTGTTATCCTGGCCTGACGTTACAGTTTACACATGAAAGGGTGACGGATTGGGTTATTCCCTACATGACGTTTGCCATTTTCCTAAGTTTGATTTCTTGGGTTTAAATTACTTTGGGGTATAATTTTAAACTACTTCATGTTTTGCCACTCGATTTTTGCGTTTTCGGCGAAAGGGTAACCACCCTTTATTGTTTTTCTCTCCTAGCAAAATAAGTAACCGCTAAAAAAACCATCCAGGGTGGGGATAGAACCCCCATCAAGGGGGTCTCAAATTTTAAAAAGTCGGTTAGCCACTGGACCACTATTACAATAAGATTCGTCCAACCGGAAAATTTCCACACTATAGGAAGGGTTTGATAGGCACCACTGTGACCCCAAATGCAAGTTTTACGACGAATCTCCAGCTAGCGTGCCGTGACGTGGTACGGGTTTTTTTGCAATCGTGTCATTCGATTTCGTGAGCAAAACACCCCTCTGTTGATGTGGGGTTCGATAAGCTTTTACTTGATGTGGCGTCGTTTGGTAAGGTTAAAATAATTTGGGAAATAGTGGGAAACGAGGGGTAACGATTAAATTTCTCTGGAAAAGTACTAGGAGGATACAAAGATGATCCAGTATCAGAAATCTTCCCTATAGGATAGAAATGAGGGTCCTGAATCTGCACTCTACGAAAGGCGTAGAATTGGGGGGATATGATTGAGGTGTATAAATGGAAAACAGGAATAAAAAGAGGGTGTAAATAGCGTGCTGAAAATTTTCCCGCCAAGACAAGACTCGCCGCAATAGTTTCAAGTTGGAAAAAAATTTAGATTTGGAAAGGGTTTGGAAAGCACTGGTTTGGGAATAGAGTGTGGAGGTGGAACAAAGTCCCCAGTACCGTCTAGGCTTAGAGTTTTGTAGTTTTAAAAAAAGGTTTTATAAATACATGGGGGGTGTGGTGGGCGTGAGTTGGACCCGACTAGCTTGTGCTGCTGGGTCTGTTTAGTGCTCCCCTTTAGTTTTGGGGGCCAGACTGGGTGGGATTGGGGTAATCCGGGGGGGTCATTTGGTCTTATCAAGGGGGGGCATGGACCCGCCCGCATGGGTCAGTAGGCTGTTGCAGTGTTTTCCCTTTTTTCTTATGTTCTTATGTAACCGTTGCACATACTTTTGTCAAAGGGTAGGGGATAATAGTATCAAACTCGACAAGTTTCTCAACATGACAACAAGAAGGTTGGATCCTTACCGTTCGCTCGGGGACCCAACTTTTTTTTAAATAATAGAGAATACATGGGGGTTATAGGCTTAGTAGAGAGATGCATTTGAACAAGTGAAGTAGAGGAGTTTGGGAAGCAGGGGGAACCCCGGCAAGTTGTAAATTCTTTTATCCTTGTATCTTTTTTTAAAGGGGGCCATGGTGAAGATGAAATCATTAAAAAATTTAAAAGACTAATCCTTAGTATAAAGTACTGGTATCAATTTTTGAGTGTAAAAATTAAACTGTATTCCCGTCAGAGTCTGCTTACTGAAAACTGAAACAAGATTGGTCGCCAAGTGAAAAGTTGTTTTTATAAAGTGTTGAAGTTGCTTGTGTCTTTGTTTAGCAAGATAGAGGGTAACTTGATAAGCCAGGGGGGTGCTTGACAGGATATAGCTCCTCTACTACGCCATACAATATTTTACTTGAATTATTACTGCATCGTAGTACGAGTAAGACCTACTAGCAGTAGGACCTACTTCAGTGCTCATCTGTTCTTATACTGGAGTTATACGAATAAGTAGGGCCTGGCCCTATTGAATTATAACATTAACAAAGTGTACAATATCTGCATTCGTCAACACTTAGGAATTTTTTTCCTAGGTGTTGCATGAGTCCGTTTTTTTTTTTTTAACACTGCCATTTCCGACTGAGGTAGGGTGACCCGAAAAAGAAGAAACACTTTCATCATCGCTCGCTCACTCCACTGTCTTGCCAGAAGCGTGCCGATACTACAATTCAAAAACTGCAACATATCTTCACATCTCCTTCAGAGTGCAGGCACTGTACTTCCCACCTCCTGGCTAACCGGTTTCCCTGACTCCATAAATGTTGCTTTGATCACACTCCAACAGCACGCCAAGTCATAAAAACCACATGCCTCTACTAACTCCTTTCTAACACATAATAACACCCTTGATAGTGAAAGACTTAGCTTCCAGAAACTGGAGCTGCCCTTTCCGTCCTCAGATTTAGTTTGATTGCCTCATATTCTCCAGGTGCTTATGACTCCTTCCGTATGACTATAATAATAATACTAATAAAAACATAATCGCATAATGGCAGGTCTTGCTTTTGTCACGAGATGTATAACAGTGTAACGTTACCCCAGACATGTTAACTCTTGTTCATTATCAGCCCGTTCAACAACAACTTGCCCCAGCAAACGAACGCTCTAAGGGACAAAAACTATATCCTGCTTTGCTACACCTAAATTGTTTCATTATTGGTTGCTAACTATACGTAAATGTAAGTTAATTTGCGTTAACCTTATATAACCTAACCAAGCCATGCCTTAGTTACTCTTGCATAACCTAACCTTACATACGTATCTTAATAATCTAACCTCATATAACTGCCTAATCTAACCTAACCTATCCTAATTTGGTAGATAAATAAAACACATATGCCACTTTTAGCTGTCTTTATTACCAAGATGTTTCGCCTACGCAGCAGCTTCTTCGGTAGAATATAGAGGTAACTAAAAATATTGGAGACAGTTGAAGTGGAGAGTTTGAGGAGTTTGGTTCCTCAGCCTAGATAGAAGGTGTTTAGTTCCATAACTTGATCAATCTGAAGTAGAAGCAGTTGCATGGAGATTTCAGGATAAAGGCCCGAACCCTCTCAAAACCTCCACTTCAATATATGTATTAGTCACCTCAGTATTGGTTGAATATGCCTTCAACGTAGGTGAAACATCTCTGCAATAAAGATATCTACATGTTGCAAGTGTCTTATTTATCTACTTGTCGGTATTGGATATCATTAATATATTAAACTAATGAGACCTAATCTTACCATACATAATCTACCCTAGCTCGTATTTAGGGTGCTTTTAGCACCCTAAATACGATTCAAATTTTAATATATCCATATGTGCGGTGGTTTGTTGCCTTACAATAACAATAAATATGGTTTTAAACGAAGATTAAATAAATACTTGGTTTGAAAAGCCAAAATTGCACGTGAGCAAACACTAGGTATCAGTTACCAAGGTTTATTACCAGATAAATACTTGAGTGGAATAGAGGAGTGTGGGACTTGCCTAGCAGGAGCTACGCAGTGTTTTTTATATTCTGAAATATCAGTAACTTACAATTGTAAAATTTGAAAGTTCCTCATATTTGTATTAAATAATATTCCATGTGTTATAGAATGTGACGATTGTCGACACGTACGGCAATACAACGTATGCTATTAAAAGTATGGTATTACGAATATTTTGTTTTTGTGAACTTGTTACCTGTGCGTAGTGTGTTTTATGTTCTATATACTTTAGTTACTCAAGTGAAACTCTTAAACAACTTAAGTGAAGTGGGAGAGACTTGTAGTGTTTACTTCAGTGGCTTCGGTAAACTACTTGAGCTCAGCAGCACACCTCTGGAAAACCTGTGAGGAGTGGATGAGAGAATTGAGGGGTTTGCCAAGCCTGAGCTGCTGCTTTTCACTCACCACCACCTCCAATCGCCTTCACCCTTTATTATCTATGAAGGGCCACTACCCCGTACCCATCGCTACTGCACTCTTTGTGAGTAACGACATATATAGGGTCGAATATCCACTCTGCGAAGCGTTTTAAGTTATTTATTTAACTAAGGTTTTTTTACTAGGTTACTTAACCAAGGCTTTTTACTAGGTTACCAGTCTTTCCCCGTAAAATAAACACCACACAAGATATGATGGTAGGGTCCTTATACCATATAAAAAGCAAGGGATCACTAGAAAGTTTGTCTCAAAGATCGTTGACTAGCATCCTATGCAAAGTGAAGATGATAATCTCTGGAACACGATGGGGGAGTAGAGAAATTTCAGTCCTTCAACATAATTTTAAGGAGTCTTGCCTCATTAATCTAAATGAAATGTATGACGAGCTCGGGGATACATGGAGAATTTATTTCTTGAGGTTAATGATATTATATATATATATATATATATATAATATATATATATATTATATAATATATATATATATATATATAATATATATATATATATATATATATAAAATATATATATATATATATATATATATATATATATATATATATATTCCCTTTGGAGGTTATTCCGGGGATCAACGCCCCCGCGGCCCGGTCCACGACCAGGCCTCCCGATGGATCAGGGCCTGATCAACTAGGCTGTTACTGCTGGCCGCACGCAGTCCGACGTACGAGCCACAGCCCGGCTGATCCGGCACCGACTTTAGGTATCTGTCCAGCTCTCTCTTGAAGGCAGCCAGGAGGCCTGGTCTCAGACCGGGCCGCGGGGGCGTTGACCCCCGGAACTCTCTCCAGGTAATCTCCAGGTAATGCTTGATGGGAGGCTGTTGAACAGTTTTGGGCCCCGGACACTTATGGTGTTTTCTCTTAGTGTACCAATGGCGCCCCTACTTTTTATTGGCGGCATTTTGCATCGCCTGCCCAGTCTTTTACTTTCGTAGGGAGTGATTTCTGTGTGCAGATTTGGGACCATTCCTTCCAAGATTTTCCAAGTGTAGATTATGATATATCTCTCCCTCCTGCGTTCCAACGAGTACAAGTCAAGTGCTTCCAAGCGTTCCCAGTAGTTAAGGTGCTTGACAGAACTTATACGTGCAGTAAAGGATCTCTGTACACTCTCTAGATCTGCGATTTCACCTGCTTTGTATGGAGATGTTAATGTACAGCAGTATTCCAGCCTAGAGAGAACAAGTGATTTGAAAAGGATCATCAGGGCTTGGCATCTCTCGTTTGAAAGTTCTCATTATCCATCCTATCATTTTCTTTGCACGTGCGATCGTGGCACTGTTGTGATCCTTGAAAGTGAGATCCTCAGACATTACTACTCCCAGGTCCCTTACATTATTTTTCCGCTCTATTGTATGGCCGGAGTCAGTAGTATACTCTGTTCTAGTTATTATCTCCTCCAGTTTTCCATAACGGAGTAGTTGGAATTTGTCCTCATTGAACATCATATTGTTTACCGTTGCCCACTGGAAAACTTTGTTTATTCTTCTTGGAGGTTAACCGCGTCCTCAGCAGATGACAGCCTCATGCAGATCCTAGTATCATCCGCAAAGGATGATACGGTGCTGTGGTGTATATCTCTGTTTATGTCTGATATGAGGATAAGGAATAAGATGGGGCGAGTACTGTGCCTTGTGGAACAGAGCTCTTCACTATGGCAGCCTCCGATTTAACTCTGTTGACCACTACTCTTTGTGTTCGATTTGTTAGGAAGTTGAAGATCCATCTCCCCACTTTCCCAGTTATTCCTTTAGCACGTATTTTATGGCTATTACGCCATGTATATATATATATAATATATATATATATATATATATATATATATATATATATAATATATATATATATATATATATATATATTTTATATATATATATGCAAAACAACCACTCTGAAAGAACAGGAAATTCCAAGCGTTTTCGTGACTACTCACATTATCAAGGAACTATGAAAGTGAAGCATCCAAGGAAGCTATATAAGGGGTCGGCCAGCACCTCACTATCAGATCCCACAACGGTTAAACACGTGACGCGCGGCGAGCCAACTTGGATAGGTCCTTTGCAAAACTCACCCCCAAGCTATTTATTTGTCCAGTGTATTATTAAATTCTACCCAAATTCTATTAATTATAAATGGATCTAATTTATATAAACCAAAGGAAATATTCATATTATTGTCAAAACTGCTTTTTATGAAACAAGATTCAATTATATTCCTGTCGACCATGGACTTGCTTGATACTACTTTCTCAACTTTTGAAAATCAATTGGATGGTTAAAAATCTCTTACATGAATAAATAGAGCATTGTAATCTTGTCCAGTTCTAATGCTATATTTATGTTGTTTTAATCTTAGTTCGAGATTTTTACCAGTTTGACCGTAATAAACTTTATCGCAAATTTTACAAGGAATCTTACAGACACATCCATCAGCATTTTGGGGGGAATTCTTAATCAAAAGTTTTTTTTACTGTATCAAGATTTTTTAATACAACTTTAATATTAAAAGTCTTAAGAAGAGAAGGCATATCAACCAAGTTTTCATGGTAAGGGAGAACCAACATATTTTTAGTTGAATAAGGCTGGTTGCCCTTTTTTGGATTATAAAAAGTGTTCCAGCAACTTTAAAAGATTTATCAATTACATTTCTTGGGTATTTTAAATCATTACCTATTTCATAAATTTTGGATATTTCCTCAATCTATGAACTCAGGACTACAAATTCGTAAAGCTCTCAAAAACATTGATGAAAAACAAACAGTTTGACTCTATCTTGATGCGAGGAATAATAGTGGACCCTAGGAACAGTTATTTGTAGGTTTTCTGTAAATTTTAAATTTGAATTCATTATTACCCTTAATAATTAAAACATCTAGAAAAGGCAATGAGTTATTTTCTTCAAACTCAACAGTAAAGTTTATAGAATGGGCTAAGCTATTTAATTTTCCAAGAAAATGGTGTATATCTACATTTTTGGGCATAAGACACAAAATATCATCAACATATCTGAACCATTTAGCTCTATTAGGGAGGATTGTGTTAAGCAACCTTGTTTCAAAAAATTCCATGTATAGGTTACTAAGAACAGGTGAAAGAGGATTTCCCATTGCCATACCAAACTTCTTAACCTATACATGGAATTTTTTGAAACAAGGTTGCTTAACACAATCCTCCCTAATAGAGCTAAATGGTTCAGATATGTTGATGATATTTTGTGTCTTATGCCCAAAAATGTAGATATACACCATTTTCTTGGAAAATTAAATAGCTTAGCCCATTCTATAAACTTTACTGTTGAGTTTGAAGAAAATAACTCATTGCCTTTTCTAGATGTTTTAATTATTAAGGGTAATAATGAATTCAAATTTAAAATTTACAGAAAACCTACAAATAACTGTTCCTATGTCCACTATTATTCCTCGCATCAAGATAGTTCAAACTGTTTGTTTTCTCATCAATGTTTTTGAGAGCTTTACGAATTTGTAGTCCTGAGTTCATAGATGAGGAAATATCCAAAATTTATGAAATAGGTAATGATTTAAAATACCAAGAAATGTAATTGATAAATCTTTTAAAGTTGCTAGGAACACTTTTTATAATCCAAAAAAGGGCAACCAGCCTTATTGAACTAAAAATATTTGGTTTCTCCCTTACCATGAAAACTTGGTTGATATGCCTTCTCTTCTTAAGACTTTTAATATTAAAGTTGTATTCAAAAATCTTGATACAGTAAAAAACTTTTGATTAAGAATTCCCCCCAAAATGCTGATGGATGTGTCTCTAAGATTCCTTGTAAAATTTGCGATAAAGTTTATTACGGTCAAACTGGTAAAAAATCTCGAACTAAGATTAAAACAACATAAATATAGCATTAGAACTGGACAAGATTCCAATGCTCTATTTATTCATGTAAGAGATTTTAACCATCCAATTGATTTTCAAAAAGTTGAGAAAGTAGTATCAAGCAAGTCCATGGTCGACAGAAATAATTGAATCTTGTTTCATAAAAAGCAGTTTTGACAATATATGAATATTTCCTTTGGTTTATATAAATTAGATCCATTTATAATTAATAGAATTTGGGTAGAATTTAATAATACACTGGACAAATAAATAGCTTGGGGGTGAGTTTTGCAAAGGACCTATCCAAGTTGGCTCGCCGCGCGTCACGTGTTTAAACCGTTGTGGGATCTGATAGTGAGTGTGCTGGCCGACCCCTTATATAGCTTCCTTGGATGCTTCACTTTCATAGTTCCTTGATAATGTGAGTAGTCACGAAAGCGCTTGCAATTTCTCTATTCTTTCAGAGTGATTGTTTTGCATATTTTGAAATCACCTGTTTTACTGTGATCTTATTGCATATATATATATATATATATATATATATATATATATATATATATTTTTTTTTTTTTTTTATTATCACACCGGCCGATTCCACCAAGGCAGGGTGGCCCGAAAAAGAAAAACTTTCACCATCATTCACTCCATCACTGTCTTGCCAGAAGGGTGCTTTACACTACAGTTTTAAACTGCAACATTAACACCCCTCCTTCAGAGTGCAGGCACTGTACTTCCCATCTCCAGGACTCAAGTCCGGCCTGCCGGTTTCCCTGAATCCCTTCATAAATGTTACTTTGCTCACACCCAACAGCACGTCAAGTATTAAAAACCATTTGTCTCCATTCACTCCTATCAAACACGCTCACGCATGCCTGCTGAAGTCCAAGCCCCTCGCACAACAAAACCTCCTTTACCCCCTCCCTCCAACCCTTCCTAGGCCGACCCCTACCCCGCCTTCCTTCCCACTACAGACTGATACAGCTCTTGAAGTCATTCTGTTTCGCTCCATTCTCTCTACATGTCCGAACCACCTCAACAACCCTTCCTCAGCCCTCTGGACAACAGTTTTGGTAATCCCGCACCTCTCCTAACTTCCAAACTACGAATTCTCTGCATTATATTCACACCACACATTGCCCTCAGACATGACATCTCCACTGCCTCCAGCCTTCTCCTCGCTGCAACATTCATCACCCACGCTTCACACCCATATAAGAGCGTTGGTAAAACTATACTCTCATACATTCCCCTCTTTGCCTCCAAGGACAAAGTTCTTTGTCTCCACAGACATCCTAAGTGCACCACTCACTCTTTTTCCCTCATCAATTCTATGATTCACCTCATCTTTCATAGACCCATCCGCTGACACGTCCACTCCCAAATATCTGAATACGTTCACCTCCTCCATACTCTCTCCCTCCAATCTGATATTCAATCTTTCATCACCTAATCTTTTTGTTATCCTCATAACCTTACTCTTTCCTGTATTCACCTTTAATTTTCTTCTTTTGCACACCCTACCAAATTCATCCACCAATCTCTGCAACTTCTCTTCAGAATCTCCCAAGAGCACAGTGTCATCAGCAAAGAGCAGCTGTGACAACTCCCACTTTGTGTGTGATTCTTTATCTTTTAACTCCACGCCTCTTGCCAAGACCCTCGCATTTACTTCTCTTACAACCCCATCTATAAATATATAAACAACCACGGTGACATCACACATCCTTGTCTAAGGCCTACTTTTACTGGGAAAAAATTTCCCTCTTTCCTACATACTCTAACTTGAGCCTCACTATCCTCGTAAAAACTCTTCACTGCTTTCAGTAACCTACCTCCTACACCATACACTTGCAACATCTGCCACATTGCCCCCCTATCCACCCTGTCATACGCCTTTTCCAAATCCATAAATGCCACAAAGACCTCTTTAGCCTTATCTAAATACTGTTCACTTATATGTTTCACTGTAAACACCTGGTCCACACACCCCCTACCTTTCCTAAAGCCTCCTTGTTCATCTGCTATCCTATTCTCCGTCTTACTCTTAATTCTTTCAATTATAACTCTACCATACACTTTACCAGGTACACTCAACAGACTTATCCCCTATAATTTTTGCACTCTCTTTTATCCCCTTTGCCTTTATACAAAGGAACTATGCATGCTCTCTGCCAATCCCTAGGTACCTTACCCTCTTCCATACATTTATTAAATAATTGCACCAACCACTCCAAAACTATATCCCCACCTGCTTTTAACATTTCTATCTTATCCCATCAATCCCGGCTGCCTTACCCCCTTTCATTTTACCTACTGCCTCACGAACTTCCCCCACACTCACAACTGGCTCTTCCTCACTCCTACAAGATGTTATTCTGCTTCTATCAACTTTGCTTGTTGAAAATATATATTATATATACATTGTGTGTGGCTGAATAGTAAAACTTGCAATTTTGGCTTAAATATCAGCGCTCTTCTTGCCGAATACGACAACCGAAAATTTGTATATGCAATAATTTCGCAAAAATCATTCTGAACCTTACAAAAAAAATACATTTCGTTGTGTTTATTATTAAATTGTAAACTTATCTAAAATATATTTAGTTGGTTTAGGCAAAATTAAATTGCGCTTGTTATAATAAGGTTCTTTTGGTACAAAATTATTAATTTTTACATTAACATAAATGAAAAAAAAATTATCTTCAAACGTATAAGAGAAAATTATAGAAAGGACTTAATTTTAAATGAGTTCTTGCTAATTCACCAGTTTTACCTATTCGGTACAACATAAGGCTTTTCTTTCTTTTGGATCACCCAGCCTTGGTGGGGAAACTGCAAATGTGAGCATATGCAGCTAAAAACTAATCCAAAACTTCATTCGAATAAGATACACTAGTATTGAAAGGTTGAAGCCAGTCAGAAAAGGCATTTCTCGAGCTAAAATGGATGTGCCAATTCTTAATACAATTAGCAAATTCTGACTTGCACAGCCCAATAACAATACAAACATTCCTCCGAACAAAATGAACCAGCACTGAAAGTTACAACCCGATCAGAACAGCTATTCTACAGTTATTGCCCAGTACGCGGTTTTGTATCTACATTAAAACTAGTTAATTTTTCTTTTAGATGAATCAGTATATGTAGTTTGAAGTCATTCATACGAGGCATTCTTATCGCATAAAAAAAATACACAATTTTGTAAATACAATGATCAGATTGGCACCTTCACATACTAAGACCAGTATGATCCTTCCTTAAGTAGGATACACTAAAGTTGAAGGATTGAAGAAAATTAGAAAAGACTTTCTCATGTTATCTCCTGGGAACTCCTGCACTATTTTCATATTTGAAATCGGCACCTACACAGCCCACTAATAAGCCGGACCACTTTCTCGAAGTAAGATACCCCAGAAATTTTAATTCTGAAACTGATTAAAAGACATTCCCAAGTTATCGCATTAAAAATATCAATTTTTTTTAATGAATTTGGGATTTTAACCCAAGAAAAATAGATCCTTCCTTAAGTAGGAACACAAGTTTGATTGAAAATTGGAACAAAACTTTCCCAAAGTAATCCCTGGAAAACTGGATACAAGAAAAACTCAAAACCACAAATTGGCCCCCTTTTTCTAAATAAGAACCCGTTTAAGAGAAAAAAAAAAGTTTGTTAAAAATTCAAATTTTTTTAGTTTACACTTTAGGGGGAGTAAACAAATCCTTCCTTAAAAAAGGTTTTGATATTCAGCGTCGAAGGTGGTTTAAGAAACCTCTGGACTGTTTTTACATAGGCATTTACACCACCTAGGGGCCTTTTCTAAGCCTTAGGAGTTGTTTTAAGTGGGTGCAAGTTTATTTCCAGCTTACCATGGGGGGATGGAAAACCTCCGAAAAGGTTTTGATTCACTCACTTAAAAGGTGAGGGTTCCGGGTAAGCGCCCCCGCGGCCCCAGTTTTCTTACCGGGCCTTTGGCGGGGGTTTCGGGCCTGATCCAGTGTTACTGCTGGCCATTTTAATCCAACCTAGGGCCAGGGCAGCCCCGGTTTGGGTTCTTCTTTCAAATTAGGCGTACCGGGGGTAAACCCCCCGGCCAGGTTTTGACGGGCCCTCCGGGAGTTCAGGGCTGATACGTGTTAGGGCAGCACGTAAATCCAAGTAGGGGACAGCCCGGGTTGGGTGACTGTCTCGTTTGCTCATTTTTTTCCCCAGCGCTTTGTAATTTGTCATTTCCCTAGTTTTTTAAATTACGTGAAGGCAACATCGTAAAAGCCCTAGAAAATTTCTTAGGACGCCAGTATCTTACCTGCGTAATCCAATTAGTCAGTTGTGTATTAAGTACTGTATCCCTGCCGCTGCTTCCCCTTACCCACCCTACCAGATTATCCACCTTGACCTAACCTGCGTCCTGGGACAATCGACCCAGGGTAATCTTGGCGCAGCCCTGCGACTACCCTGGGGCGGACCAGGAGCGCCCGGGTGGCTGTTGGTGTGGCTCACTGCAGTCTGCTTATTTCTCTCTCTCTCTCTCTCTCTCTCTTCTCTCTCTCTCTCTCTCTCTCTCCTCTCTCTCCTCTCTCAAGTAAGCTTAGGTAGGTACACATAAGTACAATTTTACATAGTAACGTAAATCACAAGGATAACTCACTCCTCCTATTTTTGCTTCAACGGTAGATATTAGTAGATAGTCCTCAGCGATAGCCTTGTTGTCTAGATAGCCCTCAGCGGATAGCCTTGTTGTCAACTGTAAATTCTTCTTTTAAACTGCCTTTCTTACTCCTCTCCATTTATGCATTATGTGTGTATGGGGGTTAGGGGGGCACGATGTCGGGGTTGATCCTGGAGGCAGTGGCTGCTATTTTTAGCCTTGTTGCGGCTGCACCCTCTCCCGTCCATCCCTTGCCCCTTTACCCAGCAGTAGCAGGGAAAGGGGGTCCTCGTCACCCTACTAAGGTCTCCCAGCTCACACTGTTTGATTACCCGCGCGTGTGTGCGAGTGAAAAAAACCTCTCCTCCTATGGAGTTCAAAAGGAAACTTATCCTGTGTGAGTGAATAAAATAGAAAACCCATGTTATGTGATAAAAATGTTTACTGACTTTATTTGGTTATCCTAGGTGATTTACACTATGTATGATAATTGTACTTATGTGTAGCTGTGCCTCAATAAACTTAATAATGACAGGAAACCTATCCTGTTAGGGGAATGCACATTAAAACCCATCCTGTGGAATGGAATATGAACAGGAAGCCGATCCTTTGTGATAGAATATGACAGGAAACCTATGCTGTTTTGTTGGGAAAGTGACATTAAAAACCATCCTATGGGAAAGGAATATGACAGGAAGTCAATCCTTTGTGATCAACATGACGGTAAAAGCTATTTTTTTGTACTTTAACTATCGTGTAGAATAAAGTGGGAACTTCACTGCAGGATCTTTCAAGGGAAAAGTCTACCTTGCCGCTGCGGGAGCTCTCCATCTAAAGAATTAGAGCTGCGCAGGCGCTGTAAAGACCCCTATGGGGTTTAGGGCTTCCCCGTAATAATGCGCTCACCCATAAAAGTGAGTTACACACACTCGTATTTTGAGGCTGGTTGGATGATTAATTGGTTGAAAAGTTAGTTAAACAAGGGTCGTTAAGGCTGCATATAAATTGTATACCATTATTTATTATAATCATGGGGAAAAGCTAAACCTGTAGGGTATACAGGGGATTGGGGGATGGGTGGAAGGTATTCAGGCTCAATTCAGGGAACTGGAGCACAGATCCAATTTTTCTAGATCAAGAGCCCCTCACTAGCGTCAAGGAACCTCCCTTGAGGGGCCAAAATTGTATACCAGCCAGTCGAGTATAATCTAATCCTTAATGTAGAGATCAAAGTAAACTCCAAGTGTATACAAAGAGATATACAACCCTCTAAGACTTAGGGGTTAACCTCTTTACAATTACAGACCCCTAATGGATTGTCCAATATGTCCCCATCCCCCCTTCAAACCCGACTGTCAAAATCGTCATTATCACCAGCCCTATTAGGTACCAGTATGAATTTAAAAAATGTAGGTAGCTTGGTTTTACATTACAGATAGATAGCTAAGAACAGAACAGCTGAAAGAAAATCACAAGGATTCTGTCATTTGTAGAAAAACGGCCAAGTGTTCAGAGATCGAGTCCCATACCCTCATTATTTGGTTCCCATACCCCCGAGGGGTATGGTCTGTCCTACCCTGGTTAAAACCCCTGCAGTGTACATGCACTTGCTCTCAGTGCATACACGTCTATTATCGATACTGTGCGTTGTATTATTCTTCACTCTGTGATGGAGAAGATATTGGACTGGCCTCATGACTACCTTTTTACTCTAAGGATCAGCTGCAGGGTGGCCTGACAAGAAAAAAGTGAAATACATTTGTGTAAATTCTCAGGCAGGCTGGAAAATTAATTGATTTTATAATCCATGTTAGCAAGCTTAGGAAGCTTATATAATTCTTGGCTTCATATCAAGTATGAATGCTCAAGTCCTCAGGTTTTACATCAACTTTATATAGCCATGGTAAGGCCTCTTTTAGATTATACTCCTCATTTTTGTCTCCTGTTACAGTCTAGACATACATGTACTGAGAGATAATGTTGTGGTGAGGGTATACCTGGAGAGGTTTCGGGGTCAACGCCCCCTTAACCCGGTCTGAGACCAGGCCTCGTGGTGGATCAAGGTCTGATCAGCTAGGCTGTTACTGCTAGCCGCACACAAACTGACGTACGAACCACAGCCCGGCTGGTCAGGTGGAGGAAGCAAAGAGCAGAAAGGCACAATACCGACTGGAACAATACACAAAAGAAACATACATAGAGGAAAATTATGACAGCGTTTCGGTCCGACTTGGACCATTGACTAGTTAATGGGAGGGAGGGGAATAGTGGTGAGGGAGAGGAGGGATGAAGGAGAGAGGTGAGGGAGGTGTAAGTAGGAGACCCTGGAGGTAGTAATCCAGCCACAGCAACACACTCGTGTCCATCATTACATCACCTCAGCTCAGTCCTTCTGATAACATGCTTTACTCTTACACCAACACACAATCCACAGCGCCCTTCCCTACACCTCTTACACTGAGGGTGTTTCTACAATGTAGCTACTATATAGAATAGCATAGCCACAGACGATGAGTGTTCCAGCAGTGCAACTGCCAGAGGGAATCGTCTAGCAACTAACAACACTACAGGTTTTGCTCAGCAAGCAAACAGGTGCTCGCACATACAGATAAGACACAAGAACCCCTGGTTCACCCAACAATATAAGGAGGCAAAAACTAGGAACACAACACGACAAAAGTACAGATCAAATCTATTGGCAGAAAACATGGAGTTGACCAGAGCTAGACAGTTATCTTCAGGTGAGGACAGCTGAATTTAAGATCGTGGATGCGCTAACGCGTAGGCGTCATGCAGAACCTGGTGAAATTAAGATAATTAGATTTGATTCGAGGAAGGGGAGACTAATCCCAATTCCTTGGATCAAGAGTCCTAATCTAACCTTATCATGTTAATAGTAATGGGACACGAGGCAAGGCATGTTAGGCTATTAAGTAGAGTTTTGGGGTTGAGGGAGACCGGGAGGGAGAGGCTGGAGGGATGGTGGCAGGGAGAGGAATGGCCGTGGCAGCCTCCACCTGCTAGTTCCATGAGTGTGTGTGTGTGTGTGTGTAGATAGAGGGAGAGTTTTTGGTGGCTTGTTATCCTCCCTTCCCCAGGGGCGTCTTCCAAACGCTGACTCCTGCTACCTCTGCCTTCCAATCTCTCTTCCTTCCACTCCACTTCGAACTTTCACCAGTCAAATGTGTAACTGTCATTGCCTTGGTAAATCCTTCGTACACTGTCCACGAAAATGCGGATCATTATTGCTAAATATGAAGATATCCTGAGAATAGTAGTAGTTTGGGCAACGTCATGGGTATTGGTGAGTAAAACAATGGTATATGGCGTTGGATGCCCGTAGAGTAGACGATGATCCCTTTTTTCACTTATCGGGGAAAGTCGGCTGACTTGGGCCTTATTCAATAGCTAATTAAGAACATTTTAAAAATTGTCAATGCTTAAATTGTGTTCTTGAGTCATGCCATAGATCATGCAACATATCTTGGGAGAACTACTAGTGATTTTTTTGTGTAAAACCTATGCCAGGTTTTAACTAGTTACAGGTCATCACTTTTCAGAGATCAATGTTAGCAGACATGTGTTCCGTTTCCTGACGAATAACTCCCCCCCCCCCTCACCAAGACTTTGCAGTCCACATCAAGGCTACTTACAGTGAAGGGCTAGATAATTTAAAACTTGTCTACAGCCTGAAAGTCTTGTGCTTGTACATTAATCCTACTGATCTATCAATGAAACCTTTATATCCCAGAAGTTTAATATATTGGAAATGGAATAACGTAGCAAATAATGTTGTAGCAGCTCAGATGAAAATTCTCACACACACGAGCTATTACAGCTGTGGTATGTAGACTAGCATCTCTGAATGCACAATGCGTCGAACCTAGAAGTGGATGAGCTACAACATCAGAACACCACACCAGGTTGCACTCCTGTCAGCTGAGTACAGGAAACTGAGGCGGTCTGACGAATAACGATTTCTACTGTAACATGTAGATGGTAGGTCAGAATTTGGTATAAACAACATTAATCCTTCGATCCATCCTGTATTGTGCCAACGGTGTGTGGAATGTTTTCCTGGCACACATTGGGTCCTGTGATACCAATTGATCATCTCCTGAGGTACACATCAACCAAATAACTGCTGCTGCATATGGGCACCTAGCAAACTTAAGAACAGCATTCCGACATCTTAATAAGGAATCGTTCAGGACCCTGTACACTATGTACATTAGGCCCATATTGGAGTATGCAGCACCAATTTGGAACCCACACCTTGCCAAGCATGTAAGGAAACTAGAGAAAGTGCAAAGGTTTGCAACAAGACTAGCCCGGAGCTAAGGGGTATGTCCTACGAGGAGAGGTTAAGGGAAATCGACCTGACGACAACACTGGAAGACAGGAGAGATAGTGGGTATATGATAACGACATATAAAATACTGAGAGGAATCGACAAGGTGGACAGACACAGGATGTTCCAGAGATGGGACACAGCAACAAATGGCCACAGTTGGAAGTTGAAGACTCAGATGAATCACAGGGATGTTAGGAAGTATTTCTTCAGGCAGAGTTTATCAGGAAGTGGAATAGTCTGGGCAGTGATGTAGTGGAGGCAGGATCCATACATAGCTTAAGAAGAGGTAATGGTAAAGCTCATGGAGCAGGAAGTGACCCAGTAGCGGCCAGTGAAGAGGCGGGGCCAGGAGCTGTGACTCGACCCCTGCAACCTGAGTATTGTTGCTGACCATGTACATCCCTTTATGGCCACAGTCTGGAACCCATGGTAGGCGAATCCTAAAATTCACAGGCCAGGCCCCAGTTTTAGGACTCGCCTGCCGTGGGTTCGAGTCTCATCAGTTCTGTGACTTCTCTCTTTTCTTCACTATTGTTGGCAACACGCATGATGATATATAATCATAGATTGAATATTACTTGGTCTGTGTGTGTTGCTTTGCATAGGAAGAGTAAGCCCGAGTAGGGAACATGGCCATGGCCGTCAGGGTGTATGTCCTGCAGCAAGACGAGTAAGTTCACCTGTCCAGGTCTTGTTATGGGTGTAATGACCCGTGTAGCCTATTGGCGTGGATGTCATATTAGCTAGAAACCAGTGCTCACGCTCATTTGTACGTCCATTACCCTTGGTGGTGGCCGCCTAGCACGGGACTCTGGTCTTTGTGAACGAGTGTTCTAGAGGTTATGTTTTTGCGGGAACCAAAAGGTTTAGCCTGCGGGTTTTCCTAGTAAAGGACTGGGCTGTGGCTATGTTGTATGCAACAGAGGATGTTGTGGGCACACATCAAGGTACTTTTCCATCTAAGCCTCCACTAGTAGAGTGTTTCTGGAAATAAGTTACTTTGTCAGACTTTTTTTAACCTAGGTAATTTACACGTTACCTATGTGTTAATTTGTGTAACTGTATTTGTGTGCCAATGTACCTAAATAAACTTACTTATTCTCTATCAGAAGATTATATATTGATGGGAAGCGCTAAATCAGTAAAGGCCATACAGTATCTAGGCGAAAATCGGGTTGATCCAAAGAAAGGGAGGATAGTTCCAATTCTTTGTATTCTAGAGCCCTTCACCCGCATCACGGCACCCATTCCTTTCCTTTGACGGGTATAAAAAGAGGTCATTGCAGAGTCCTTCTTCCTGCTGTTGTGTTACAGAATATCATTTTTTACACATTAATTTTACTGCTAAGAAGTGCTATTCTACCTCAGCTCATTGCAAAACCTAGCCTGTCTATGGTATACTGCCACCCCCAGGGATGCGACCCATAGCAGTCGACTGACACTTAGGTACCTGCTTTCCGCTAGTGAACAGGGACAGCAGGTTAGACAGGTACATAAGTGTGAATTGGACCTGCCTAGCATGGCTAGTAGTACACCACTACCACCTCATTTCCCGGCCCTTGTGATTATAATTCGAACACTATCATAAGATAATTTCTCTGTCATACTCTGTCGCACACAATGTCCCATGGCTCTTGGCTCACATAATGAGGCGGGTTCGACCCCGGCATGAGTGGAAACGTTGGGCTTGTTTCTTATACGTGTTGCCCATGTTCATCTAGCAGTAAGTACCTGGGGAAGAGGATTAAAGAACTCTAGTGGAAAGACGGTGAACTGTCTTTGTTGGGTTATCCTGGTTACTCCCCGGGTTAATAATCCCCTGCTATACTCCACACAGGATGGATTTTAAAACATGGTAATAAAATCTGTCAGTCCGAGGATATAGTCAAGTATTCCACTATGGGTTCCCTTCAAGGGAGGTAAGTGTCTTGACGCCAGTGAACCTCTCAGAAAATATGAGCTACCATTCTTTCCTTGGATCATACCGGATTGCCTCCGATTCCGCAGGTTTTTCATGAATGCTACTGGTTTAGAACTTTCCCTATAATAATAATAATAATAAATCATAATAATAACCCACTACGGGTTCAGTAACTATGACAGCTTCAAAAGTTTCCTCCGGCCAGAGTGAAGCTACTATTACGTAGATATTACGTAGTAAGTAAGCATGTCAGGAGAATTGATAGGGAACAGTGTAGTAAAGAAAGCGAATGCCAGACTGAAGTTCCTGTATAGACAAGCTCAGTGTCTACCTACAGAGGCTCGCAGGACCCCATGTCTAGCCCTTATGCAATGCCATATGGATTACGCTTGCTCTTCTTGGTACTCTGCCTTGACAAAAAAAACTGAAAGATAGACTGCGAATCACCCAGAACAAAATCGTAAGATTCATCCTGGGGCTGGGACCAAGAGAACATGTAGGCCCAGATGAATTACAGCAGTTGGATATGCTGAATGTTGAAGACAGAGTAAAACAACTGAAGCTAAATCATGTTTATAAAATTGCCCCACAAACAATGTCCAGAATATCTTGCTGTCAATTTTGTCAAGGTTGGGAACCAAAGCAATCATAGTACTTGGGGGAGAGAGCACAACTTTGTAGTACCCACAGTCAGTGGCCAGGCTTCAAACACCTTTTATTGTACAGCAATAAAGGAATGGAACAGACTGCCCGCACATGTCAAAGCAGTCATAGCATGAACCAGTTCAAGAAGAGTGCCAAAAGGTGTCTGATGAATGTAGCTACAGAAAGGGAGGGGAATGATTTTCTATTTTTTAGCTAACATACGTGTAAATTTTTACCTTATTCCTAGTAATGACCCTCGTATTGTAGATAGTCTTAATGACCTTGGTGTAGTAGATAGTCTTTTTAGTATGATAATAAGATGTTATCTTCATTGTAGAATAATAAGAAAATATTATAACCTTTATATTATAATAATAAGGTAAAAGGACCCCAATGGAAATAAGTCACTCTGTCTGACTTTTTTGGGTTATCCTAGGTTCTCTACACATATGCTGCTATGTATGATAATTCTATGTAACTGTATTTGTGTATACCTGAATAAACTTACTTACTTACCTGGCCTACCTTATGTGAGAAGGTAGTGAGTGATTGTCAGTGTGGACACCTGCAGACTCCTTGCATGTCCGCTGCCCTCCGCCCCTATCCAAGTCTACTTGACCCTCCTCTCATCTTCAGCACATACGGTGCATATTCCTCAGTAGTAGTCAGGGATAATCAACCGTAGCTGTCTCACACAGCTGACCCTTGACCTTGGCATGGGGTTGGTCGCGCGATCTTGAGGGCCTCGGGCGTACTGTCCAGTGTAATGAGACGATGATGCCACTGTAATTATGGAGTGTATTGTTTACTCTCATACTAGCTGTTGGAAAGTGGGATGGCTATGAGATATATGGTACGGGTGTTTAATTAATGAAGCTTGCTTTGTTGTATGGTGATAGCTTAGATATTGATTCCTTTTGTAAACATCATTAAATACATTGCAGTGTGAGGATATGCCTTTTACACATGCTTGAATTATACTCCCAACAAGACCGGAGTTTCTTACACAGGAAAAGGCTTCCAGCGGGCCCGGATTTTTTTTATGCATATAAATTTACATGTATTGATGGAGGTGGGATGTTTGTAGCTTTTAAGGCCATTTAAAGGGGTGATTTTCCAGCACTAATGGTAAGATAGCTATTGTGTGAGTGTGTCCTCATTTGGAGTTCCCAAACTTTGATGAAAATGACCAATATGTTAAAAAATAAAAGGAAATACATGGCTTTAGTTTATATTGATGTTATTTTATTACTGTACTAATTTTGTTAGGTATCCTGATGGGAGTTTACCTGGAGTTTACCTGGAGAGAGTTCCGGGGGTCAACTCCCCCGCGGCCCGGTCTGTGACCAGGCCTCCTGGTGGATCAGAGCCTGATCAACCAGGCTGTTACTGTTGGCTGCACGCAAACCAACGTACGAGCCACAGCCCGGCTGGTCAGGAACCGACTTTAGGTGCTTGTCCAGTGCCAGCTTGAAGACTGCCAGGGGTCTGTTGGTAATCCCCCTTATGTATGCTGGGAGGCAGTTGAACAGTCTCGGGCCCCTGACACTTATTGTATGGTCTCTTAACGTGCTAGTGACACCCTGCTTTTCATTGGGGGATGTTGCATCCTCTGCCAAGTCTTTTGCTTTCGTATTGAGTGATTTTCGTGAGCAAGTTTGGTACTAGTCCCTCTAGGATTTTCCAGGTGTATATAATCATGTATCTCTCCGCCTGCGTTCCAGGGAATACAGGTTTAGGGAACCTCAAGCGCTCCCAGTAATTGAGGTGTTTTATCTCCGTTATGCGTGCCGTGAAGGTTCTCTGTACATTTTATAGGTCAGCAATTTCACCTGCCTTGAAAGGTGCTGTTAGTGTGCAGCAATATTTCAGCCTAGATAGAACAAGTGACCTGAAGAGTGTCATCATGGGCTTGGCCTCCCTAGTTTTGAAGGTTCTCATTATCCATCCTGTCATTTTTCTAGCAGATGCGATTGATACAGTGTTATGGTCCTTGAAGGTGAGATCCTCCGACATGATCACTCCCAGGTCTTTGACGTTGGTGTTTCGCTCTATTTTGTGGCCAGAATTTGTTTTGTACTCTGATGAAGATTTAATTTCCTCGTGTTTACCATATCTGAGTAATTGAAATTTCTCATCGTTGAACTTCATATTGTTTTCTGCAGCCCACTGAAAGATTCGGTTGATGTCCGCCTGGAGCCTTGCAGTGTTCTGCAATGGAAGACACTGTCATGCAGATTCGGGTGTCATCTGCAAAGGAAGACACTGTGCTGTGGCTGACATCCTTGTCTATGTCAGATGAGGATGAGAACAAGATGGAGCGAGTACTGTGCCTTGTGGAACAGCTTTTCACCGTAGCTGCCTCGGACTTTACTCTGTTGACTACTACTCTCGTGTGTCTGTTAGTGAGGAAATTATAGATCCATTGACCGACTTTTCCTGTTATTCCTTTAGCACGCATTTGTGCACTATTACGCCATGGTCACACTTGTCGAAGGCTTTTGCAAAGTCTATATATATTACATCTGCATTCTTTTTGTCTTCTAGTGCATCTAGGACCTTGTCGTAGTGATCCAATAGTTGAGACAGACAGGAGCAACCTGTTCTAAACCCATGTTGCCCTGGGTTGTGTAACTGATGGGTTTCTAGATGGGTGGAGATCTTGCTTCTTAGGACCCTTTCAAAGATTTTTATGATATGGGATGTTAGTGCTATCGGTCTGTAGTTCTTTGCTGTTGCTTTACTGCCCCTTTGTGGAGTGGGGGCTATGTCTGTTGTTTTTAGAACTGTGGGACGACCCCCGTGTCCATGCCCCTCTCTCCATAGGATGGAAAAGGCTCGGATAGGGCTTCTTGCAGTTCTTGATGAACACAGAGTTCCATGAGTCTGGCCCTGGGGCAGAGTGCATGGGCATGTCATTTATCGCCTGTTCGAAGTCATTTGGCGTCAGGATAACATCGGATAGGCTTGTGTTAACCAAATTCTGTGGCTCTCCCATAAAAAATTCATTTTGATCTTCGACTCTCAGTCTGATTAGCGGCTTGCTAAAAACTGAGTCATATTGGGACTTGAGTAGCTCACTCATTTCCTTGCTGTCATCTGTGTAGGACCCATCTTGTTTAAGTAGGGCCCAATACTGGACGTTGTTCTCGATTTTGATTTGGCATAGGAGAAGAAATACTTTGGGTTTCTTTCGATTTCATTTATGGCTTTTAGTTCTTCCCGCGATTCCTGACTCCTATAAGATTCCTTTAGCTTAAGTTCGATGCTTTCTATTTCTCTGACCAGTGTCTCCCTACGCATTTCAGATATTCTTTTCCGTCGCCTGTAAAGGGAGCGCCTGTCTCTTTCTATTTTACATCTACTCCTACATCGAGTGCCACCAAGTTAATCTGTTCTAGGCATAAGTTGGGGTCTGTGTTGCTTAGTATATCTTCCCAGCTTATATCGGTTAGGACTTGGTTTACTTGGTCCCACTTTGTTTTTGTTATTGAAGTTGAATTTGGTGAATGCTCCCTCATGACTAATCTCATTATGTCGGTCTGGGGCTCCGCGCATACATGTCTGAACCTCAATTATGTTGTGATCTGAGTATATGTTTTTGATATGGTGACATTTCTTATCAGATCATCATTGTTAGTGAAGATGAGGTCTAGTGTATTCTCCAGTCTAGTAGGCTCTATTATTTGCTGGTTTAAATGAATTTTGTGCAGAGATTTAAAAGCTCGTGCGAGTGTGAGTTTTCATCAGAGCTGCCTCCTGGTGTTATTACTGCAACAATATTATTTGCTATATTCCTCCATTTTAGGTGCCTTAAGTTGAAATCTCCCAGGAGCAAGATGTTGGGTGCAGGAGCTGGAAGATTTTCCAGACAGTGGTCAATTTTTAACAGCTGTTCCTGGAATTGCTGGGATGTTGCATCCGGAGGCTTGTAGACTACCACAATGACTAGGTTTTGGTTCTCGATCTTTACTGCTAAAACTTCCACTACATCATTTGAGGCATTAAGCAGTTCTGTGCAAACAAGTGACTCTGCAATGTACAGGCCAACCCCCCCCCTTTTGCCTGTTCACTCTGTCACATCTGTATAGGTTGTAACCTGGGATCCATATTTCGTTGTCCAAGTGATCCTTTATGTGGGTCTCAGTGAAAGCCGCGAACATTACCTTTGCCTCTGCAAGCAGTCCACGGATGAAAGGTATTTTGTTGTTTTTGCTGGCTTTAGACCCTGTATATTTGCAAAGAAGAATGTCATCGGACTGGTGGTATTGTTGGTACTGGGGGGGGATTTTTTTCCAGCATTAGTATCTGTATCTGTATTTAGTTTGGGATAAGTGGTTTCCTGAATATTTTTTTCTTCGAACTTTTCAGCTTTCTTTTGTTCATAACTCCAAGAACCCTTCATCCTGTTGGAGTGATTCTAATGCTTGTTTATGGTAACAAGGACCAGATTCTAGGAACAGTTGGTATGTGCAGGTACCCTATGGCCAAATTTTATAACTCCCATTTCAGCATTCCTGGAATGGCTTGGATAATTTTCAAAAACTCTCAGTGGTGTAGCTACCAATGTTCAAAAATAGGTGCTAATTTGATGGTGGTGGAAAGTGAAATTCAAGTGGGTACCTGCAGGTTTGATCAGTTAGTGTGAAATTTGATTGCTGTTTGCCATTTAATTATCACAGTATTCTGAATGTTGTAAACTAGTATTTAATGGTTGATGCATTTTTCAGCCGGATAGTGTCCCTTTGGTTAGTTTGTGAGATAATTGTCAATGCAATAAATATCTTTTTTAACTTGGAATCATTGACATATCCATCATATTGAACTATCTTAAAAACACAAAATCAGCTTTTTCTTGAAGGATTGTAGGTAATTATAAACTAATACAACTGCAAAAAGCACTTAAAAAATATATATATTAAATACCAGCATTTTTAATTTTATGATTATGCAATAGCCCTAAGCTTTATTAATATTTAAAATAATTATGCAGTAGTCTAAGCTTTATTAGTTTAAAATTTTATGCATTATTTGTTGTCATTTAAATGGAGGACATCGGAGACGAGTGCTGGTACTGGCCCTTTCCCGATTTGGTCATGGACACAGAGGGTCGTGCAAGTGGTGCCTGCACCCACCATCTTCTATCCCCTCTGCACAGTCTTCCTTTGGTGACTTAAACTCCATAAACAGTTTTAGTGGAGTTGGTGGCAGGTATGGAGTGAGACCCCGTCCAGCATGGCATAAACCCAGAGCTTTATCTTGTGATGTGACTATGGAGGTTGAAGTTGGTCCCGGAGCTCCGGAGAATTGCTGACACCTTTGGTTCTCAGGTAAGGACTTGAATTGACCAGATGTAAAATGCATATTACCAATAGTATTACTGTATTATAGGCAGGCCCGTCATGGCAGATTAGGTGTTGGGCTACTGTGCGGCCCTCTCGTACAGCAGGTTAGGTTCTGGGCTAATGCCCGTAAAGCAAAAGTTGCTGTAAAGTGAATCAGTCTTTTCTCAAATGCATATACAGCTGTATGACCCTTGTAGGTTTATGCTGTTTTTTATGTATAATAATAATAATCAAATACATATAAAAGCCTGATAACATGCATACACTATCATATATTAAGTTTAGAAATAGAGAATACAGTGGTCCCCTCGTTGTTCGTAATTTATCCGTTCCTGGAGTCGTTACTATAAACGAAATTTACGATTTACGAATCAAATTTTCCCCAATTAGAAATAATGTAAATACAATTAATTCGTTCCTGACACCAGAAGTATTAAAACAAAAAAATTTTTAACATGAAATATACATGTAGTACATAAACAATACAATGGGAAATGATGAATGAAACATTAACAGCATAACACTTACCTTTATTGGAGATTCTTCTTAGTGTATGGGAACTGGAGGAGGAAGTGGATTGTTTATAGTTTGGAAGGGGAATCCCCTTCCCTCAACACCTCAGGTACCATTTGCTTTTCTGGGGTTGCTTCTCTTCTCTGTTTTTTTAATGCCCCTAGGACCACCTTTAGAGTCACTGGAGTCCTGTCTCACAAAGTAACTGTGGAGAGAGCTCTGTTTCTGGCGTCTCTTTAACACTTCCCTAAAATGGCCCAAGACTTTGTCACTGTACATGTTGCCAACCTGGCTTGCAACAACCTTGTTAGGGTGATGTTTCTCCATAAAGCTTTCCATCTTACTCCACATAGTAAAAATCTCTTTAATTTCTGAAGAAGGCACCTTCTTCCATCTCTCTTCCTCCTCCTCTGCAGCAAGATTCTGAGCTGCGATGTGTTGCTCTTCCTGCTGAAGCTCTTGCAGCTCCTCAGTGGTGAGCTCTTCATTGTGGTCTTCCACCAATTCTTCCACATCCTCCAAACTCACATCCAACCCCATGGAACTCCCAGTGCCACAATTGATTTTACAACAGACATAGGCTCATTAGGGTCAGTCCCAAATTCTTCAAAATCCCTCTTGTCGACACAATCTGGCCACAATTTTCTCCAGGCAGAGTTCAAAGTCCTGGTAGTCACTCCCTCCCAAGCCATACCTATAAGGGTTATGCAGTGGAGGATGCTGAAGTGTTCTCTCCAAAATTCCCTTAGGGTCAAGTGAGTGTCTGTGGTCACAGTCAAGCACCTGTGAAACATTGCTTTTGTGTAGAGTTTTTTAAAGTTTGCAATAACCTGCTGGTCCATGGGTTGGAGGAGAGGAGTGGTATTCGGGGGCAAGAGCTTTACTGTGATGAACCCAAACTCCTCGAAAATTAGGTCATCCAAGTTTGGAGGATGGCAGGTGCATTGTCCATTACTAGCAGGCACTTGAGATCCAATTTCTTTTCCAAGAGATACTCCTTCACACTAGGGCCAAACACTTCATTGAACCACTCGACGAAAATTTCCCTCGTGACCCATGCCTTACTATTAGATTTCCAAAACACACAATTTACTCTTCATAACATTGTTTTTCCTGAACACACTGGGATTTTCAGAATGGTACACTAGTAATGGCTTCACTTTGAAATCCCCACTAGCATTAGCACAGAACATTAGCGTCAGCCTGTCTTTCATAGGCTTGTGTCCTGGCATTGCCTTTTCCTCTTGTGTAATGAAGGTCCTCTTTGGCATTTTCTTCCAAAAGAGGCCTGTTTCGTCACAATTGAACACTTGTTCAGGTTTCAGTCCTTCAGCCTCTATAAGAGATAAGATTTCGTTCGGATTTTTTAACCCCGGAGGGTTAGCCACCAGGATAACCCAAGAAAGTCAGTGCGTCATCGAGGACTGTCTAACTTATTTCCATTGGGGTCCTTAATCTTGTCCCCCAGGATGCGACCCACACCAGTCGACTAACACCCAGGTACCTATTTGCTGCTAGGTGAACAGGACAACAGGTGTAAGGAAACGTGTCAAATGTTTCCACCCGCCGGGAATCGAACCCGGGCCCTCCATGTGTGAAGCGGGAGCTTTAGCCACCAGACCACCGGGCCACCCAATGTACTCCTGGAATTCATGCACATATTTTTCAGCCGCCTTGTGGTCCGAACTGGCAGCCTCACCATGCCTTACCACACTGTGTATGCCAGTACGGTTCTTAAATCTCTCAAACCAGCCTTTGCTGGCCTTAAATTCACTCACTTACCACTATTTGCAGGCAATTTCTTTACCAATTCTTCATGCAACTGCCTAGCCTTTTCACAAATAAACGAAGTCATAAGAGTATCTCCTGCTAATTGTTTTTTCATTTATCCACACCAATAATAACTTCTCAACCTCTTCCAGTACTGGTGATCTCATTTTTGTCAGCATAGTTACTCCTTTGCAACAACAGCATCCTTATTTCATTTTTCTTGGCCACTATGGAACATAAGGTTGTGTAGGGTTTCTTATACATCCTGGACAGTTCGGCCACACTTGTACCACTTTCATATTGTTCAATGATGGTTTTCTTAAATTCAATCGTATTTCTCACCTTCTTTACCACAGGTTTGGCACTAGGAGCTTTCTTTGGAGCCATGGTAGCTTATTTAGTACTTGCAAGCACTAAAATAAATGGAATATTATGAAATATTTCGCTGGAGCACGTGAGAGGACCTTTGCTCACTGGTAAACAATGCCAGACTGGCTGCCGCCCTGGCTCACACCGTGGGTACGCGTCCCGGACGAACTACGACTCGCGAGTCAACCTATGAAAAGCGAGTCCATGTTTATACGAAAATACCCCTATGATTGGCGAATTTTACGATTGCCGGGAACTACGAAAAGCGGGGGACCACTGTACCTAAAAAGTGCATATACAATATGCACATTACTTACCTTGAAACATTTTCACCCTTAGTTTATAGCGAGTGGTGAATATATTTATTGTAGGAAGTCTGAATAAATGAAGAATGGGCACAGTTGAAAACCACTGCATTAGCAAAACACTGGAAAGCGAAGCTTAGTAAAGTGGGACCTCCTGTATATTCACCATATTCAACCTGTATGGGTCATTCAGCACTTTTGCGAGATATATAATAGTGGTCATATGTAAATTTAATCAGTGCTTATTATTCATTTTGTATATTGAATGGAAGATAATGTATAAAGGTATATGATATATTTTACTGTGTATTGAATGTAAGAAAAATAAAATGTTACTAAACAGAGAAGGGAGATTTTAAGTGACATGTCTATATTTCCACAGGTTGCTGATGGGGAACAGGTGTCTGTGTGGAGGCGTTTGCGTAATAGCTTAAGGAGGTAATGTATATACATTTAGAAAAAGCTAAATGGGTTCAATCTAAATGTAATTACAGTACACTGTATATAGTATGTTAAGGTATCTGGCTTACAGTTTTAATGTGAGCTACTGAAAATATATATCAGTGCCTTTATGCCAGTGCTTATATTCAAGCCTTACTCCTTTTATTATGCATCTTCAAGTTTGTAGGTTAGTGCTTAAATTCTATATTTTACTTAAGTAATTCCATTAAGTGAAATCTTATGACAGCTTGTTTGTTTGCTTTCATTGAAGCATCTTTAGTCATTGCATTTTTCAATTATAGTGATCAGGTACTGTAGTAATAGATTTGTTACAGTACATAGTATAAAATAGTTAGGGTTAGCAAATCAGGGTGGTGATGAATCAAGATCAACAAAGAGCAGACCTGAGGGAGTGAGGTTTAGTAAGTAAGTAAGTAAGTCATGTTTGACTTCACTAAAATAAGTTTGCTTTATATGCTCAACTGCAGGCATTTCACACCCTTGAGGTATGAAGTGGCATTTTTGTCAGTGTTTTGTTATGGTAACAGATATTAGTCTTATTTAAAACTAAGGTTGTAATGCTAAAGCTTCCTCAATATGTCAAACCATGCTCAAGTTATGAGGATAGAAGGTTGCAGACAAAGAATTTACTTATCTCCATATAATTCTAAAACAACAAGCTTTAATAAATGATACATTGCAGGAAGACAAATTTCCAGTTTGAATATTTGATTGTCTTATTTGTTTCGAAAAATATATTTTCATTACAGTACTGTAGTTCAGTATATTTTATCCAGACTGATTGTAAATGAATTCTCAATATTTTTCTCTTGTGTACAGCATAATGTTTGCTATTTTCAATATGTTCATTTCATATGGCTTAAGTGAACTCACATTCAAGGAAAGTGTATGCATTCTCAAGATATTGATGTGAGAGGTTACTTTGCAAGTCAGGTATCATTTTTAAGATTGTGCTCCACTGAAGCTATATGGCTTAAGTTTTGTCATTCTCTGAAGTAATACAATAATGAGATATGGAGTATGACAGGGCCTCTTAACTTATTACTGCCTCTATGTAACAAACATTCACATTTACAAATGGAGCACTTTTGAAGCAGTTAATTTTTTAGTTAGTCTACAGAGGTGTGTGAAACACAACTATCCTTTATGCTACAGTATTGTTTTATGTAGGGAAAAAGGTTCCTCATTACAAATGACACTTTTTGAAAGTTGAAACATTAGGAACTCAAGTCATTCATAAGTTTGGGGCCCTTGTATGTACAGTATGTGATATCGTTTGCATTTGGATGCTTCATTTATATATAAACACTGCCAGTTACAGTATTTAATAATACATTTTATTGTTGATTTTCCCCTATATCCTTCAATAGGCTTGTTAACAGGTATAGTACAGTACTTACCAGTTTATAACTTACAGTATTATGTTTTGAATGTATTTTATTGTATACTGCTAATAATTTGTGAATTATATCAGTACTAGCATTGAGTAAGACAAATTATCAAGCCTGGACTTTTTTGAAAGAAGCACGGTTTGGTCTGTTAAGCTGAATTGTGCACAAGTACGTAGTTGTGAACCTATATGCGAGTGTGTACTCATTCATTTGTAGTAACCAAGTTCAGTTTGTTGGGGCCAAGTCTGCTCCTGACCCCATCTCTTAGACTATATTTGCTGGTATTATTTCTTCATGGTCCTAACATTCATGGCTCATCTGTGTATTTAACGTTCATCTAAATGCCTGTCACTGTGTTTTGCATATCACGCAATCTGTCCATATCTGCTGTCAAATCCTCTTCGTGTCTTGTACATGGTAATCATACCATGCCTTTTAGTTCTATTTTCTAATGCCATCTAATTCAGCTCTTTTAGTCATCTCTAATTTCAGAGATCAGGCTCATTGAAAAACCTCCACACTTTCTCGAATTTTTTGCATGATTAATTAGGCATAAGTTCCATGCTGGTATTACACACACTGTGATAGGTCCAATAAATGCAGTCTATACAGTCATGAATGATATTCTCAAGTTCCTAAAAGCTGTTCTTAGGTTTTCCAGTCATTCATTTGCTGCAGAAGCTATTCAGTTGGTGTGCATCTCTATAGTGATGTGCTTAGTATTATACTCATTCCTAGGTCTGAGGTTTGCAACCTATGCCTCTCCTCCCCTTCCTCCTTTTCCTGCTTTATTTCTGTTACCCTGTTATAGAACTCCATTAGGATTGTAAGAGAATTTACTGTCTTTACATCTGTGTTGGTTGCCACTAATGAAACAGCTTGTCTCCAGGTGCTCCACCACTTTCCCATGATTATCTTCTCTATGACGTGTTCTCGCCTGTTTGAGGTTGCAGGAGTTGAGTCTTGGCTGCTGGTGCATGTGCATGAGAGAGAACTTGCAAGAGAGAATGAGTGAGAACGTGTGTATGTATGAGAACATGTGAATGAGAGAAAGCACAAGGGAGTGTGTGTGTGACAGAGAACATGATAGAGTGAGCACACACAACAACAGGCTTATCTATTAGATTAGTAGTGCTATGCTCATAGTGCCCATTCATAAAGCAGGTTAGTTCTGAGTACTTGCTGTAAAGTGGAAGCATAGCCTTTCTCACTTTTAATTGCATATAAAAGGCCTGATTAAATGTTTACTCTTTCATATATTTAAATGAGCAATTAGAATTAGGCTCTTAAAAAGTCCATATACAGTACATACATTACTTAAAATATTTATATCCTTAGCACCTCCATAGAGTGAGTATTGATATATTTATTGTAGGAAGTCTGAATAAATGTAATGGATATAATTGAATACTGCTTGCATTAGCAAAAGTGCCATAAAAGCGGGGCCTGCTGTAGATGCCTGAATATTTTTATCAGATGTTTTCCATCTTGACAATTCATTCTTACATGATATTTATTGACATAAAGTTCTGTTCTTTGACACCATCTTTCTTGTGCATCTAAATCTTTCTTACTAGATCTCTAGAACTCTATTTTTTATGAACTTTTGCAGTCTGTAATATGCTTAGCTTGTAATTCCTGATCATCATTGGAAACCTCACACCTCGTTGTATATTGGCCGCATAGTACTTATTTACAATTTCTTTATATATGTGAATAATAATCTTAAATACCAATCAAGAGTTAAAAAGACTTAGCTTACACATTTTCTTTATGATCAAGGATGATACCTTGTCTAATTCTTCAGTTAATTCTCTATAATATTTTTTACCTCTCTTGTTATTCATTTGACTCAGTTTTTAATTAGTTTTTCAGGCTAGCTTAGGTTGGATTCACTATTACAAAAGCCTTTTGTAATTTTCCATTGAATCAAAGCACATTTTATCAGAATCATTTAATTTTTTTATGCATTAGTTTAATTTTTTACATTACCTTGTTTTTTAAAGATTGAATATAATTCTTTTGCTTGTAAAATATTACTTGAAGTACTGATATTAAATAGTTTCTTCTTTATGATCCTAATATCTTTTCTAAATTCTTTGTTTTCCAAGTCATATCCATTGCTTTATTATATGTTTTAAACAGTTGGCCAGGATGGATGCCATATTCATTTTCTCACCAGTTTTTTTCTTTTCTGAATGTGTGCAGGTGTAAATTGCATAACTTGCGCACGTGGGTGGTGTTTTGCATGCAGGTTGGGTACATGACAGTAGGCATCTGTAAAGATAATTGGTAATTTTTGTAAAGCCAGTTTTGCTGTAAATTTGTTGCATCAAGCTATAGGCAGCTTTGTTTCATGCATTACAATGCTTTGAATGAATTTGTAACATGTACCAGTGAAAAGGATATTTATTTACTGACTAAATCTTTTATATAAGTTATATTTATAATGATCTCATAATAGCTAATTTGTACATAGTGGTGTTGGTATGACATGTGACAATGAAAACTTACATTTAGTTGTTGAATTTGTAATTAAGCAATATGAAATTTGTACTCTTATATTAATACTTGTGCATTTATAGTAATAAAAGTGACCTAAAATTAAGGTCTTCAGATTATTGGAAGCTGCATATTTTTTTCAATGTGATTATGGCTCCTATTTAATTAGTAATTTATAAAGGGGCACACTTAATTTCTGTAAGTGTATTAAGTTTGTTTTGAAAAAATTTTTTGAGGAAATGAAAAAGTAACCTTCCGTTGCTGTTTTATCCCAAAAATTCTATTTTTTTTTTTAATGTTTAATTAATTGTGTGGTGCTGTGTTTATTTATTTTTATTACAATTGTCAAGGCAAACAGGAAGGCCACCAAAAAGCAGTCTTGGGCATTACCTTTATATAACCACTAGAAAAAAAGCTCAATATTTTGCATATGTATAGTGCTTAAATTATTAGATAAATAATAATAATTCAATATGAAAGACTGAAAGACATTGTTTTCATGTTTTTTTCTTAGTAAATATTTTGTATTAATCGTACTTTATTTATTTGCAAGCCCTTGTGGCTTAGTGCTTCTTTTTGATTATAATAATAATAATAATAGTTATTTATGTGCTCTAGGCTAACTTGCCCCTAAGACAAATTGCCTGTACAACTGTGTTATGTAATTTTACACTGAAATTTTGCATAACAAGATTTGAAAAATTATAATAATGCTTTTAACTTCAAGCTCAAACCCTTTAGCTACTATTTACCATCCATTTAATTAACCAATATCCCATTTATATTTCTGAGTAGAAAGAATCTGGAACTTGTTTACTTCTTCTTTCTTCTTCACGTACCAGCAGTATCCCACTGAGGGGGGTGGCCCAAAAGAAAAAACTGAAGTTTCTCCTTTTAAATTTGTAATATATACAGGAGAAAGGGTTACTAGCCCCTTGCGGCTCCGGCATTTTAGTCGCCTCTTACGACAGCATGCGGCTTACAGAGGACAGAATTCTGTGCACTTCACCATGGAGATAAGAGGAAATTAAACAAGTACAAGAAATTATGAAAGAAACAAATATGAAGAAAACCCAGCGGGGTGTGTATATATATGCTTGTACATGTATGTGTAGTGTTACCTACGGTCAGTAGACAGTAGCAAGATTACCGGTAATCTTGCATATTTATGAGAAGACAAAAGGACACCCCAGCAATCCTACCATCATGTAAAACAATTACAGGCTTTAGTTTTACACTCAATTGGCAGGACGGTTGTACCTCCCTGGGCGGTTGCTCGTCTACCTCACCTTACTTCCTACATGTAAATATCATACATTATTATTTTTATTATAATCATAAATAAAGTGCTAAACCCAAAAAGGGTAATACAGTCGTGTTAATGTCAGAGTTCTGCTTCTTTTATGTATCTATATAGTAATTACTGCTTTTTATTTTAGTTAAAGGACATTTTCACAAATTTATTCCCATAGATACCGAATTAATAGTATAAGTACCACTTATTCCATTCACTCTGAATATTTTAATGACAAAAAGTAATTATGTGAGATAATTTCTCATGATTAATACTTGCTACATGGTGCACTAAATGTTTAGGTACTTAAGGAAGAAGACAAAAACCACCTGTAAAATATTATGATCGATTAAATTCTGAATATTGGTGTGTTTACATCATATTCATTAACATTTGGACAAATTATAGATTTTTAATGTACTACTTGATTTCCATTTTTTTTTTACATATAATGGAGTTACTATTTTGATAATTGGTTTATTCATGCAATTAAATATTAATTTGACAGTATGATATCAGCCATTCTCTCTTCTCCAAGCACATATTTGTTGTTTATTCAGGCTTTTTTCATTATCCAATTCTTGTGTATGCCTATCCCAAAGTGTGATGTTCTAGGCAATAAAGGAGCAGATTGAATACACAGGGAATCACTAGGCAAATAATTCCTCCTACTTAACACATTAATAGGGGAAGTGAGTGGCCATTATTGGCAGTTGCAGTGGATGATGATGAGATTATTGTTACTGTAATTGTAACAAGAAAGACAATTCTGTTAACAAACAAACTTAAGTCTGTTGTTTCAGAAATTTAACCGATCCAGAAGATTTTGTATATTTCTGAATTCATTAACGAAAGGTCTGATTAACCATTTCAGGGGTTCGGCCGTATCTTTGTACGGCTTACATGCCTGGGTTTTTGACGTACTTGTTCGACTCAATTCTAGCGCCCTCAAATCTAGTGAAGAAAAGCTTGTAGGTCTACATATGAAAGAATGGGTCTATGTGGTCAGTGTGACGCAGTATAAAAAAAAATTCCTGCAGCACCAGTGCGTAATTGAGAAAAAAAAACCTTTGACCGTGTTTTGGATTAAAACAGCAACATTTCACCTGCATTTGTATGGATATTTATTGTTGTATTTCTAGATTTCCTGTCTCATTTATAGAATGGAAAGACATATTACAGAAATTGAGATGATTTGACTGGGTTTACTATAAGAAAAGTACCTGAAATTGAGCTAAAGTAGCGGAAATGTTAGATTTTTACCGTAGTCAAAAAGTTAAACATATAATGCTATGCATCCAATACACGTTAACTGGTGAGTATAATATTCTTTAACTAGTGAATATTTTATTTATATCATTTCTACACTTATGCAGTAGTCGCATAACAGTAAATCTTCTATTTTTTTGTGAGAATAGTAAATCGTATAGTGGTTTGCAAATAAGACTGTAAGAGGGGCAATGGGGACACATGACTTAGAACAGAGGAAAAGTTATTTTAGTGCCAGGAATGTCTTTCTTGTTGACTTTGGATCCTTATTCGGAAATTGGCCTCTTTTGAAATTTGTTGTGAAACAAATTTTGGCAAAATTGCTCAAATTCTGACCATTATATTGGCTAGTTGGAAATCGGTATATGGTGTTTCTTGTACTCATTCGATAGAAAAAATGGAGGATCTAGAGTAAGAAGTTATGATTTTGTCAAACAAAGTACACTGTAATTGGCGAAAAATAGGGCTGAAAGTGGGCAAAAGCGCCGATGCGTAAACATAGTCGAGACCACTAACTTCCGCGAGAGCATAATTCCATAAGTTTTCCATCAAAAAATTTCATACTTTTGGTGTCATTATGATAATGAAAAAGATAGAATTTTTCCCTAAGAAAAAAATAATTTTTTTTTTTTTTTTTTTTGAAATTTGGCCGACCCTGGGAGAACAAGTTGAGAAGGGCCTTTCGACCCTGAAAGGGTTAAACTGAGGGTTTACTGTACTTTATTACAGGTGCTTGTATGTGTTACTTGGGAATATATGACAAAAATATTTGCTGTTGTAATTTTTCTATACTCTCATATTTGCCCCACCCCCCCCCTCTATTATTATATTATGGGGAAGTGCTAATCCAATGTCATACAGTGCCTGGGGAATGGAGTTATCAAGTTAGATCCAAGGAGCTAGAAGTGGAAGGTAATTATGTTCTTTGGATTCTGTAACCCCTCACAGCCTCAGGGACCTTATTCTTTGTATTAACCAAAGCGCTGAAACAGAGGACACCGCATAGCGGAAATTAAATCCGTGCTACAAGAGGGCTGGTGTTATGCGATAAATGTTCGCATCTATGCGAATTAATTTTCCATAATAAATAATCGGAAATAAAATTATATCCGGTGCAAGACACCCAAAAGTATGAAAAATATTTTTTTACCACAGTAAAATGTTAATTTTTAGTAACACAAAACTGAAATAGGCATGCTACAGTTACATGACACTTACTTTTATTTGAAGATTGGTGATGATTGATGGGATGGGAGGAGGGGAGAGAGAATGATAGGTTTAGAAGGGGAATCCCCTTCCATTTAACAACTTGAGGAGGCAAGTCTTTTCGGGGTTACTTCCTTCTTCTTTTAATGCCACTAGGACCAGCTAGAGTCACTGGACCTTCTTCTGTCCATAGAGGCTCTGATAACTCCGTTCTTTACGATTTGTCTAAATGGGACATAACATTGTCATTGAAAATTGTCACCAGCACGCCTTCTGCAACAGCTGTGTCAGGCGTGATTTTCATCCATAAAGGTTTTGCAGTTCAACCACTGTGCACACATTTCCTTAATTTTTGAAAGTAGGCACAATGGATTCACAACTGGCATAGGCTTCTCAGGGGTTAGCCCCAAACCCTTCAAAATCTTCTAATTTCCATACTAATTCTCACCCTTTTTACCAACAGGGTTGGCATAGAAGCTTTCTTGGGGCCATTGGGCACTTTAATTTTTCAAACAAACGAACCGAACAAACACTGTAAATAATACGAAATAAATTCCGAGTGTATGCTTGAATGTTTACGCGGAGGCTAGCTGGTAAACAAGGGACAGGCTGGGCACATGTGAGGCTGGCTGGAGTCCCGCAACATTGGCGCGTATCGACGGAAAGTTTCGCTTGAGGGGTTTTTTGTCCTACTATGCGGGGCATAATTTTAGCGACAAAGCGTTCGCTTATGCGGAATGTTCGCTATGCAAGGCGTCTGATATGCGGGGGTCACGGTATTCTGCATTTACGATAGAACATTGGCGATTAGTTGCACTAGACAATATATAGAAAACCAAGGCAGTCTTTAAATAATCTTCATTGACATAAAGAACAGTAATCTAGTAGTCATCATATCTAATCGTCTACAGTTAACTCATAGTAACACAGACGGATTAAAGGTTAAAGTGCCTTAGCTTGCTATTTTTCACAATACTGCTTGTGCAACTAAAGAATCCATAATTCTGTCTAAATATGTCCTTTTTGATTTGAGTCATAGAATAATGCTTCAACCCTGATGTCACTGAAGAGGAATTTTAAAATCCGACTGCTTTAGTCTCATTTAGGCCCATTCAAGGCTTCAGTCATTTTAGTTCATTTTAAATGTTCAATGGTTAAGTAAAACTACCTCATTTTTACCTTCTCAAACAATTCATTTTTTATTTTTTTTTACTGTAACAGACAAAACGTCCACAGAAACTGTATTTTTGGCTCTATGACGTTAGCATTAAGCTTCACTGCTTGGATTGTGTTATATGGCGGATTTAACCTCAAGAAATGTCTTCCTCAGTGCAGTATTGGGAGTGTGCTGTGGTTAATTGTTTGTCATGTGCTTCATTAATCTATACTAACATGCCAATTAGTAGTGAATTAAAACTTGTCTTATGTTCTACCTTTAATCTTAAGCTGTTGCCATTTTGTTTCTTAAAATGTGCTAAAAAAATTATATATTTGCTCAGTATTATAGAATGAATTTAGTCTTGGAGACCTTTATTAAGTAAAATATTCTTACACAACTAATGATTTTTGTTCAGTGCACCACAGTGCAACAGAAAATGTAATGTGGTCATTGTATCATGTCCTGAACAGGCTTTTAAAAGTTTAAATTACTGATATATAGTAGATTGCAGTAAATATTTAAAGTTTTTAAAGGCTATAATATTTTGTGTACAATGCTTATTGTTAAATTACATTAATTTCCCTTTCCTCAGGAATAAAATGGTTTGTCAGTATTATTTCAGATGCTAATTATTGGTGTGAACGGCGGCCCGCGGGTGCGTAATAAAGAAATTTCATAGTAACCACGTTTAGATACAGTACTCGTAGAATGGTGTTCATGGGGGTCAAGTTTCGACTCCTGGTGCTGCTTCCTAGACTAATATGGATTATGTCTTTCATGGTTACCCAGAGAAAATATTTTAGCAATGCACTGGATGTATATAAAGCAGTAGGCTTATTATATCCAGTCAACTAGTATAAAACATTTATTAAAATCTGAAGCATTTTTGCAGTGTTATCAAGTATCATCAGATCTGATGTACTGTATATTATGTTTTCTTAGAGAACATATTTATCACTCATTTTCAAATATAATATCATGCAAGAATCTGTGATTATTCTCCAATATAATTTATAGGGAAGGTCTTTAGGAAAAAACCAAAGTTAACTACAGCCATTTATATATTTTGTAAATTTGCTAGATATAAAAGTAACCTTGTACCCAGAAGTGTTTAATTTTTCCTAAATCCTCCCCCCCCAAGGGAGGTTCCTTGATGCTGCCTCTTCAAGGGGGGCTCCTTGGCGTGGTGAAGAGGCTCTTGGTCTGAGGAATTAGCCCTGTCGGTCTTCTTCCTCAGACCGAACCTAATTACACCCCACATTCTCCCCTACCCTATATCCCATCCTCCCCTCCTCCCCTTTTTCCATTCCTCCTCATCCTTCCTCACCCCTCCCTTTTGCCCTTCCTCTTTTTAGCCTTCGTGATTTTCAACAGGCGCAGCTAGTCATAGGTAGGGGAAGGACACCCAGGGCGATCCCATTCGTTGAGGTTTTGGCGGTGGCGTAGTTTGCCTGTGGAATCTGGATTGCCTAGGGATGTCCCCGATCCTCCTACCGGTATCCCGGAGTAGCTTTGGGTGTCTTTGGGCGCGGGTGTTAATCTCTGGAAGCCACCTTTCGGATTCCGTGGGTGGTGGTGAAGGAGGTATGCTTTGTGGCGGATATCCGGCCCGCCCTCTCTTTTTGTCCACCGAGTTTTAGCTCGGGCAGATGTGAGGTTCGCTATCCAGGATTGCTGGTTTACTGGCATGAAAGGGTAGGGTTATGGCTCGGGTTCCAGCTGCATCTGCGCTACTTGCCCAGCGTGTCGAGTCCTCTTGGGCGCGGAGGAGGAACGATTTCCGGCCCCTTTCAATTCCTCCTTGGGAAACTATTCCTCGCTCCCCCCTTTTTTTATTCTTTTTTGTTTTTACTTTTCTTTTTTCTTTCTTTTTTTTTATTAAAAACAAAAAGAAAGAGTAACCTAACCATGGCAGCCTAGTCACATGAAACCCTACCCCCGGGCCCCTCTTCTTGATTTACCGCACCCATTCTGACCCTGCCTTGTGTTTGACCACTCTTCGGACACTCTGATGCCCCTGTACTCTTCGCTGGTGCTGTCTTCCTTCACCCGCTTCAGGTACGGGGGCTTAGACCTGTACTCCTTCGATTTGTCTGAACACCGATCTCTTTGACTATGCTTCCGGCTTCTCCTCTACGGTACGGCAATTTTCGAATCGCCCACCCAATTTCCATGCCGGACCATCTCCGGGTCCTACTCCTAAACGCCAACGTCAATCTCTTGATGATGCTCCGTCGTTACCTTCCCCATTTCTACTCGGAATAGACCGACACGGTCAAGCACTCCCCTCCACGATCAGTTTCGGACCACACAATGGGACTAAATTCTTTACTTTAAGTCCAACTTCTTCTTCTGTACCTTTCTGACCATAGTATTGCCAAAGCGCTCCTGCGTCCATGTTGGCAGAGATATTTCATTTCACGCTCGCAAGAGCGGGGTCGCGATCGTCACTGTCCAGGAATGCTACCCAAGCTCATGTTCTTTCTCTCCTTCGAATATCGATACTACTCTATCATATGAAAACACTTTCTCTCAAATTCTGGTCTTATGTTACTAGTCATTCTGCCCCCATACCATAGTCCAAACAGAATTTCCAGTTCATGTGGCAATGAATTTTTTGAACAGCTGGAAACCCAGGATTCTCCAATCCTCCAAAGTAGAACCACTTAGGTCCTTCCTGCCCCGGGGGCGGAGGTCGTTACCCTTGCATTGTTGGCTCGTTTACTTTGACAGCCGAGAACTCCCGTCCTCTGTATTATGTCGCGGGGACATCGGTACAAGTTCGAAAGGTGATACCTACACCGCAACTATGTAGAAATTGCTGGCGTTTGGTCACCAGCGAAATATTGGCAGATCGTTTATGGCCGAATGCCAGTTGTGGTTGACTCAACCATTCTAATACATCTTGACAGTCAACCTCCATCTTGCCTTAATTGTAATGAAGATCACCTGCGTTAACTCCCGACGTTGCCAGGTTACTTATAATGAACGTTGAAATCCGTTGCCTCAAAGAGGCGAAGGTCTCCTTATGCTTTGGCAGTTACTCATCTCCGCATCCAAGGGGAGAACTACCCCGATGTTTCTTATTCTCGTGTTTCAAACATCCCCCACTTCTGGGGTCCCATACTTCATGCAGCCTCCTCTGTTGTTACCCCTCAATAGCCATTTAAGGGACATATATTCTTTTGATGTCCTTGGCTCTGACGTTCCCGACTACACTCAGTCTGTTATCACATCTTCGGTCCTTCCTCACAAGCCCCGTATCGACAAGACTGTACGGGAACCTAATACCAATCGCCCCCTTACTCAGAAGTCCATAAAATCCACATTGCTCAAATCTTCTTTGCCCTCTTCCCTTCTCCACCTCACACGTTACCTTTCCAGGTTATCTGTACCTAAAGTTATTCCCCTTCTCTGTATCTATTACAAGTGTGGAGATTCTCACCTCCTCACTCGTACTATGCCTTCCACCCCCGTCCCCTCCAAGTTTTCCCTCTTCTGTCACCTCCCAGGTTCTACCTATTCTGTCCACCCCCACACTTCATCTCCAGTCCCTCTACACTTTTTACCTCCCCCTCTACTTTGGTATCAGTCCATTACTGTCCCAATCTTTACTCACCATCCTCCTCCTATCTCAATATGGTTTACCATAAACATTCTTTGAATTCAGAAACACTTGAAGCCATTTCAGACATATAATTGCAGAGACTAAGGCTGTCAATGGACACTGATTCACTTCCTGTTCCTTCTTCTTCCCTTCTCCTCCATCTTCACAACCCATTATTCGCAACGCATACTTTCCTTCGTACTTCAGAGTATACATCTTCATGCCACTACCAAGTTGACTTTTCTAACCCCTTAGTCCGTATGTGCTTTACCTTCAGATTCCTGATATTTTCTTCATCGGCCTATCATGGGAACTAATTTACAGTTGGGGGAAATTATCCGCGGCCTCAGGGGTAATCGGGGTGAGCTTCAGATGTTGCTTTCCAGGTTTTCCTGTTGGTGCTTGCTTTACAAGAAAACCAAAATTACGCTCGGCTGTTTCCAACCTATCTCAGGCTATAATTTATTGTTTTCTTCGGATCTTTCTAGATGGGCAACCTCTTAATGAAAGTGCCCTTCTTCTACGCAATGATATTCCCGTACTGTTCAACTATTTGTCCATACTCGCTGCATTACAATGCAGCCCGTATCCACTTGAATAAGGGTTTACATATGTTTTTATATCTCTCTCCTTCTCGAGCAATTTCATCCCAGGACTTTTGCCTTGCTTGTTCATCCTTACCACCCACCACTTCTGTTACTGGTGGATTTTAATGCCACCATTTCCTCTGGGTGGGGGGGGGTTTTTCTCATTGTGACTCACGTGGCATTCAGTGGAGGCTTTCTTGCCTCTCACCCCCTCCTGTTTATAAATACGGTACTCCTCCACCCATTTTAATCCTCGTACTCATACTCTCTCTTGCATCCGATATATCAGTTGCTCTTCCTCCACTGCACTAGACTTCACCTGGTCTGTTCTACAAGACTTACATGACAGCGAATTTTCCGATCATTCTTACTTTCCTCTCCTATTCACACCACCTTCCCGTAGCCTCGCTGGCAATTTGATCGGGCAAATTGGGATCTTTAATCACAACCTATCACTGGCTTATAGTGAGGTTCCTTCTTCATCCTCCATTGATGAGCTCCTACACATCTTCTCGAACATCTGTTTATACCGAAGCTTCTCATTCTATACCCCAGAATCAGGGAGGCATTCTCAGAAGTGCCGTGGCCTTGGTGGTCTCCTGTTGTGCTCGTGCAGTACGTTTTTGAAACGTGCTGAATGGGGCAGGTACCGCGTACAATAGAACCGCTGAGAGAATTTGTTGATTTTAAAGCCGAAGCGTGCGATTCGCTAGCGTGTCATCCGTGAAGTTAAACGACTTGTTGGCCGAGACTATGTTTCCTCCATCACTCTGTTCTTCTATGAGTGCCGTCTGAAAAATGTGAGGAAATTGAGTGGTAAAATACTCTCCTGACCGGCTCCTGTTCTACGGGTCCTGGTGTTGATATAGCAAAACCCTCTCCGGACGGGTTGCAATTGACTTTGGCCACACATCTGGTCCGTATTTACCGAGGCTCCTCTAGCCCCTAGTTTCTTTCCTCAAAGTCTGCAGAGAGTTAGTACCCTTGACTTTATCTCTCTCGTGAGAAGAAACTGTATAATGTGCCTTTTACACGTCAAGTAACTGGAGGCAACGCTCTCAGCTTTGACCGACATCGGCAGCTGGGCTGATGTCTTCAGATTCGTATGTTAACAACATTTACATCGGTCACCCTTTGTAGTCCTCTAGACACCTCTTCAATCTTATTTGGGCAGCAAGGAGTTCTTCCCCAGCTGTGGAAATCCTGCCATTGTTCTCCCTTTCGCAAACCGGGTTAATACTGGAAATTGATGATCCCACTATCGCCCCATCGCTCTTACAAGTGCAGTTTGAAAAGTGATGAACGCCTCGTAAATCGGACGTTTAATGTGGTATTTAGATGCTCACAACAAGTATCTTCCGCTAGTCAAAAGTTTCGTAAGGTCGTTCTACCATAGACCCCTTATACGCTTGGATACGTATGTTCGTCATGCCTTTGCGAATAATCACTCAGTTATTGCCTACTTTTTTGACCCTTGAGAAGGGCATATGACACCAACTTGGAGGTATAATATTTTTGGGCCCACGGCCCATTCCTTAGGCCTAACGAGGCAATTACCATCCTTCCTTAGATCTTTTTAACTGTCAGAACATTTCCGTGTTCGAGTCAATAAATGTTCTTTCCCCGGACTTCGTCCAAGCTGAAGGTGTCCCTCAGGGATGTTGTTCTAAGCACAACACTTTTTTCTCTTTGCTATAAATGATTTGGCCTTTGTTCTTCCACCCAATATTGGTCATCACTCTATGTTGATGACTTCGCTATTGATTGTGCAGGGCGCTGACTGTACCTTATTGCAAGTTTCTCTCAGCATGCGGTTCGACGTTGTTTCACTTGGGCCCACTCCACACATGGGTATAAATTTTCAAGTACCAAAATCACCAAATTACTTTCACTAGACGCTCTGTTTATCTTCCGGATCATCCTTTGTATCTCATGGCATCCCGTATCCCCGAGCGTGATACAGTCGGTTTCTAGGCCTTTCTCTTTGCCGTCGGTTACTGGAAAACCTCACATTACCTCTCTGAAGGCAACTTGTCACGCCGGCTAAACCTTCTTAAAACCCTTGCTCTCATCTTTCCTGGGGAGCTGATCGTCGAAACTCTGCTTCGCCTACATTCAGCCCTCGTTTATCGAAACTCGATTATGGTGACCAGATTTATTCCGCCGGCCTCTCCTGCTACTCTCTCTAGCCTTTAACTCTACCATCACCAAGGGCTTTACGTTTGTGCCTTGGTTGCTTTTCGCTCTTCCCTGTTGAGTGCCTCTATACAGAAGCCAAATGTTACACCTTTGTCTGATCGCCGTGATGCCCATTGCCTTCGTTATATGTAGCTCTCACGATCTTACACAATCCTCCATTTATAGAATGGTACCGATATTAGTAGACTTCTTTATTCGTTCGCCGCCCATGTTTGCTCCCGTCCCTTTTCTCTTCGCCTACTTTCACTCGAGTCTTCCCTTCAGTTACCACCTTTATATGTCTCATGGGTAGCCATTATCAATTTTCCTACCCCCCTGAGATGTTCCAGCTGTTCGGGTCTGTTCTTTCTCACTCCCTTGCTCGAAGCTCAACTGCACTTCGGTGTGCTTTCCCGCCCACTCTCTTTTTCTTGATCACTTCCACTCTCATTATCATGCCAAAGCTGTGTTTTACACAGAGGCTCTAAGTCTTCAGGACGGCGTCGGATTCGCAGCAGTGTTTCAGGACAGCGTCGTACGGAGGGCATTTACTATCTTCAGCTAGCATTTTTTTGCTGACACTGTAATTCCATTCTTGCAAGCACTTCTTCGTATCGCATCTATGCCTGTGTCCTCATTTGTAGTAGTCTCAGACTACCTTAGCTGCTCTAAGGCCAATCGAAAATTTGATAATCTCATCCCTAGTTCTCGTATCAAATTTGGCTTAGCCGTATCTCTACCAAATTAAAGATATTGTTTTTTGTGGGTCCCTGGTCATGTCGAGTACAGGGCAATGACAGGCAGACACTGCTGCGCGTGTCAGCAGTATATGACCTACCAATTTCCTATCGAGGTGTTCATTTCTGGACTATTTTGCTGCAATAGCTACCCACCTTCGCAACCCGTTGGCAACAACGTTGGTCAACTCTGCTCGGTAACAACTTCATTCTATTTAAACCGTGCATAGGTTACTGGCCGGGTCTTTTGGTCATCAGTGCCGAGGTTGGGAGACCACTCTCTCCCGCCTTCGCATTGGCCACACTCGTATTACTCATTGGGTACTCATGGAGAGGCACCCTGTTCCTCTCTGTGAGCAGTGTCAAGTTACAGTTCGATTAGCACATTCTGCTTAGGACTGCCCTCTCTATCAACGAGGCACGCAGAATTTACCTCCACGTCGTCTTGTTCTCCTACTCTCTACTTTACCTTCCCTTCTTGCTGATCGGACCCTCCTTTAATCCTGACTCTCTCATTGGACTTCACCTTGACAACGACTGATTTACTCACAAACTCTGGATGATACTTTTCGCACTCCCCTCAGCCCTTCTGGTTTTCAGTCTATTGCTGCCCTTTCCCTTTTCACAATCCACTGCCCCGTCTGTTATCCGTAACTGTTGCTCATCATCTCCCTTTTGTTTTACTCACCTATGCCCTCGCTTCCTTCCTGCCCTGCAGCGATGTTTAGTCCTTGGGGCTTAGCGCTTCTTTTGATTATAATAATAATAATAAATATCCTTGATGATGGTGGAGGGGCTATTGATCTAGGGAATTGGATCTGTGGCTCAGTTCTGATTTGACATGAATACCTTCACCCTTCTCCACATGCACTGTATATAATTCTAAGGTTTAGCACCCCCCCCCCCAATGATTTTATTAATAATTTCCTAGATTTTTATGCTGATCTGGGAGTCAGGTTTAATTATTTGAAGATATACGTGCTAGTACATCAAGTACATATCCTCAGTGCACGGTAATGCACAAGAACAATGGATACCTGCAGCAGCTGATAGAAAGCACTCATTCTGTCCACATAAAAAAGCAAAGGGTTTGGAGAAAATAAAAAAAAACTTACCAGAATAAGTCTTGAGAATATATAAAAAACAAACATATAATGGTTTAGGCAGATTATTATTCATGGGCCTCTTCAAGGGGGGCTCCTTGTTGTGGTGAAGAGGCTCTTGGTCTGAGGAATCAGACCTGTTGGTCTCCTTCCTCAGACCGAACCTAATTACCCCCCAATCCCCTCCTCCCTATCCATCCCCCCTTTTTCCTTATTTTTCCTTTCCTCCATCTCCCCTCTCCCTTCCTTTTTGCCCTTCATCTTTTTGGGCCTTTGGGATTTCTCCCCACAGGCGGCAATAGTTCCTAGGTAGGGGAAAGCGATCCGGGGGTCATCCATTCCGTGTGAGTATTGGCCTGGTTAGCGTAGTCTTTGACGTGGAATCTGGTTAGCCTGGGGATGTCCATCCCGCTCCGGTATCCGGGAGTAGCTTTGGGTGTCTTTAGGGCGACGGGTGTATCTTGGGAAGCACTTTCGGATTCCGGGGGTGGTGGCAGAAGGAGGTTATGTTTGCGGCGGATTATTCCGGCCCCGCCCTCTCTTTTGTCCACCGAGGTAGATCGGCAGATGTGAGGTTGTATCCCGATTGCTGGTTTACTGGCATGAAGGGTGGTTATGGCAACGGGTTCCATGCTGCATCTGCGCTCTAGCGGTGCTGAGGTCTTTGGGCGTGGAGGGGAGAATTTCAGCCCATTTCATTCCTCCTGGGAAATATTCCTCCCTGCTCCCCACCTTTTTTGATTCTTTTTTTTATTTTTATTTTCTTTTCTTCTTTTCTTTTTTTTTTAGAAACAAAAAGCAAGGAGTACCTATCCATGGAGAACCCAATCATGAAACCAACTACCACCGGGGCCCCTTATTGATACCGCACCCCATTCTGACCCTGTCCTTGTTTTTGAACACTCTTCGGACACTCCTGATGCCCCTGTAACTCTTGCTGGAGCTGTTTCCTCAACCCGCTTTTCAGGTCCGGGGCTTCGACTGACTCCTTTTGATTTGTTGACCTCCTCTCTCCTGTGGCTATGCTTCCGGCCTCTCCCTCTACGGTATGGCAATTTTCGAATCGCCAGCCCGTTTCACGCCGGACCACCACCGGTCCTACTCCTAAACGCCAACGTCAATCTCCTGATGATGCTCCCTCATTACCTTCCCATTCTACTCGGAAAAGACCGACACGACATGCACTCCCTCTCCACGCTCAGTTTCGGACCACACAATGGACTAAATTCTTTACTTTAATACCTCTTCAAGGGGGGCTCCTTGGCGTGGTGAAGAGGCTCTTGGTCTGAGGAATTAGCCCTGTCGGTCTTCTTCCTCAGACCGAACCTAATTACCCCCCATTCTCCCCCTACCCTATCCTAATTCCTCCCCTCCTCCCTTTTACATTCCTCCTCCTCCTCCTCACCCCTCCCTTTTGCCCTTCCTCTTTTTAGCCTTCGTGATTTCTCTCACAGGCGCGCTAGTTCCTAGGTAGGGGAAAGGACTCCGGGGTCCATCCCATTCGTTGAGGTTTCTTGGCGGTGGCGTAGTTTGCTGTGGGAATCTGATTGCTAGGGATGTACCGATCCCTTCGGTATCCCGGAGTAGCTTTGGGTCTTTTGGGCGACGGGTGTATCTCTGGAAGCCACCTTTGGATTCCGGGGGTGGTGGCGAAGGAGGTATGCTTTGTGAAGCGGATATCCGGCCGCCACTCTATTTTGTCCATCGAGGTAGCTCGGCAGATAGTGAGGTTTGCTATCCCGGATGCTGTGGTTTACTGGCTGAAGGGTAGGGTATGGCACGGGTTCCAATGCTGCATCTGCGCATTACTAAGCGGTGTCGAGTCCTCTTGGGCGCGGGGGAGATTTCCGGGCCCTTTCATTGCTTAATAAAGCAGGTTAGTTCTGAGTACTTGCTGTAAAGTGGAAGCATAGCCTTTCTCACTTTTAATTGCATATAAAAGGCCTGATTAAATGTTTACTCTTTCATATATTTAAATGAGCAATTAGAATTAGGCTCTTAAAAAGTCCATATACAGTACATACATTACTTAAAATATTTATATCCTTAGCACCTCCATAGAGTGAGTATTGATATATTTATTGTAGGAAGTCTGAATAAATGTAATGGATATAATTGAATACTGCTTGCATTAGCAAAAGTGCCATAAAAGCGGGGCCTGCTGTAGATGCCTGAATATTTTTATCAGATGTTTTCCATCTTGACAATTCATTCTTACATGATATTTATTGACATAAAGTTCTGTTCTTTGACACCATCTTTCTTGTGCATCTAAATCTTTCTTACTAGATCTCTAGAACTCTATTTTTTATGAACTTTTGCAGTCTGTAATATGCTTAGCTTGTAATTCCTGATCATCATTGGAAACCTCACACCTCGTTGTATATTGGCCGCATAGTACTTATTTACAATTTCTTTATATATGTGAATAATAATCTTAAATACCAATCAAGAGTTAAAAAGACTTAGCTTACACATTTTCTTTATGATCAAGGATGATACCTTGTCTAATTCTTCAGTTAATTCTCTATAATATTTTTTACCTCTCTTGTTATTCATTTGACTCAGTTTTTAATTAGTTTTTCAGGCTAGCTTAGGTTGGATTCACTATTACAAAAGCCTTTTGTAATTTTCCATTGAATCAAAGCACATTTTATCAGAATCATTTAATTTTTTTATGCATTAGTTTAATTTTTTACATTACCTTGTTTTTTAAAGATTGAATATAATTCTTTTGCTTGTAAAATATTACTTGAAGTACTGATATTAAATAGTTTCTTCTTTATGATCCTAATATCTTTTCTAAATTCTTTGTTTTCCAAGTCATATCCATTGCTTTATTATATGTTTTAAACAGTTGGCCAGGATGGATGCCATATTCATTTTCTCACCAGTTTTTTTCTTTTCTGAATGTGTGCAGGTGTAAATTGCATAACTTGCGCACGTGGGTGGTGTTTTGCATGCAGGTTGGGTACATGACAGTAGGCATCTGTAAAGATAATTGGTAATTTTTGTAAAGCCAGTTTTGCTGTAAATTTGTTGCATCAAGCTATAGGCAGCTTTGTTTCATGCATTACAATGCTTTGAATGAATTTGTAACATGTACCAGTGAAAAGGATATTTATTTACTGACTAAATCTTTTATATAAGTTATATTTATAATGATCTCATAATAGCTAATTTGTACATAGTGGTGTTGGTATGACATGTGACAATGAAAACTTACATTTAGTTGTTGAATTTGTAATTAAGCAATATGAAATTTGTACTCTTATATTAATACTTGTGCATTTATAGTAATAAAAGTGACCTAAAATTAAGGTCTTCAGATTATTGGAAGCTGCATATTTTTTTCAATGTGATTATGGCTCCTATTTAATTAGTAATTTATAAAGGGGCACACTTAATTTCTGTAAGTGTATTAAGTTTGTTTTGAAAAAATTTTTTGAGGAAATGAAAAAGTAACCTTCCGTTGCTGTTTTATCCCAAAAATTCTATTTTTTTTTTTAATGTTTAATTAATTGTGTGGTGCTGTGTTTATTTATTTTTATTACAATTGTCAAGGCAAACAGGAAGGCCACCAAAAAGCAGTCTTGGGCATTACCTTTATATAACCACTAGAAAAAAAGCTCAATATTTTGCATATGTATAGTGCTTAAATTATTAGATAAATAATAATAATTCAATATGAAAGACTGAAAGACATTGTTTTCATGTTTTTTTCTTAGTAAATATTTTGTATTAATCGTACTTTATTTATTTGCAAGCCCTTGTGGCTTAGTGCTTCTTTTTGATTATAATAATAATAATAATAGTTATTTATGTGCTCTAGGCTAACTTGCCCCTAAGACAAATTGCCTGTACAACTGTGTTATGTAATTTTACACTGAAATTTTGCATAACAAGATTTGAAAAATTATAATAATGCTTTTAACTTCAAGCTCAAACCCTTTAGCTACTATTTACCATCCATTTAATTAACCAATATCCCATTTATATTTCTGAGTAGAAAGAATCTGGAACTTGTTTACTTCTTCTTTCTTCTTCACGTACCAGCAGTATCCCACTGAGGGGGGTGGCCCAAAAGAAAAAACTGAAGTTTCTCCTTTTAAATTTGTAATATATACAGGAGAAAGGGTTACTAGCCCCTTGCGGCTCCGGCATTTTAGTCGCCTCTTACGACAGCATGCGGCTTACAGAGGACAGAATTCTGTGCACTTCACCATGGAGATAAGAGGAAATTAAACAAGTACAAGAAATTATGAAAGAAACAAATATGAAGAAAACCCAGCGGGGTGTGTATATATATGCTTGTACATGTATGTGTAGTGTTACCTACGGTCAGTAGACAGTAGCAAGATTACCGGTAATCTTGCATATTTATGAGAAGACAAAAGGACACCCCAGCAATCCTACCATCATGTAAAACAATTACAGGCTTTAGTTTTACACTCAATTGGCAGGACGGTTGTACCTCCCTGGGCGGTTGCTCGTCTACCTCACCTTACTTCCTACATGTAAATATCATACATTATTATTTTTATTATAATCATAAATAAAGTGCTAAACCCAAAAAGGGTAATACAGTCGTGTTAATGTCAGAGTTCTGCTTCTTTTATGTATCTATATAGTAATTACTGCTTTTTATTTTAGTTAAAGGACATTTTCACAAATTTATTCCCATAGATACCGAATTAATAGTATAAGTACCACTTATTCCATTCACTCTGAATATTTTAATGACAAAAAGTAATTATGTGAGATAATTTCTCATGATTAATACTTGCTACATGGTGCACTAAATGTTTAGGTACTTAAGGAAGAAGACAAAAACCACCTGTAAAATATTATGATCGATTAAATTCTGAATATTGGTGTGTTTACATCATATTCATTAACATTTGGACAAATTATAGATTTTTAATGTACTACTTGATTTCCATTTTTTTTTTACATATAATGGAGTTACTATTTTGATAATTGGTTTATTCATGCAATTAAATATTAATTTGACAGTATGATATCAGCCATTCTCTCTTCTCCAAGCACATATTTGTTGTTTATTCAGGCTTTTTTCATTATCCAATTCTTGTGTATGCCTATCCCAAAGTGTGATGTTCTAGGCAATAAAGGAGCAGATTGAATACACAGGGAATCACTAGGCAAATAATTCCTCCTACTTAACACATTAATAGGGGAAGTGAGTGGCCATTATTGGCAGTTGCAGTGGATGATGATGAGATTATTGTTACTGTAATTGTAACAAGAAAGACAATTCTGTTAACAAACAAACTTAAGTCTGTTGTTTCAGAAATTTAACCGATCCAGAAGATTTTGTATATTTCTGAATTCATTAACGAAAGGTCTGATTAACCATTTCAGGGGTTCGGCCGTATCTTTGTACGGCTTACATGCCTGGGTTTTTGACGTACTTGTTCGACTCAATTCTAGCGCCCTCAAATCTAGTGAAGAAAAGCTTGTAGGTCTACATATGAAAGAATGGGTCTATGTGGTCAGTGTGACGCAGTATAAAAAAAAATTCCTGCAGCACCAGTGCGTAATTGAGAAAAAAAAACCTTTGACCGTGTTTTGGATTAAAACAGCAACATTTCACCTGCATTTGTATGGATATTTATTGTTGTATTTCTAGATTTCCTGTCTCATTTATAGAATGGAAAGACATATTACAGAAATTGAGATGATTTGACTGGGTTTACTATAAGAAAAGTACCTGAAATTGAGCTAAAGTAGCGGAAATGTTAGATTTTTACCGTAGTCAAAAAGTTAAACATATAATGCTATGCATCCAATACACGTTAACTGGTGAGTATAATATTCTTTAACTAGTGAATATTTTATTTATATCATTTCTACACTTATGCAGTAGTCGCATAACAGTAAATCTTCTATTTTTTTGTGAGAATAGTAAATCGTATAGTGGTTTGCAAATAAGACTGTAAGAGGGGCAATGGGGACACATGACTTAGAACAGAGGAAAAGTTATTTTAGTGCCAGGAATGTCTTTCTTGTTGACTTTGGATCCTTATTCGGAAATTGGCCTCTTTTGAAATTTGTTGTGAAACAAATTTTGGCAAAATTGCTCAAATTCTGACCATTATATTGGCTAGTTGGAAATCGGTATATGGTGTTTCTTGTACTCATTCGATAGAAAAAATGGAGGATCTAGAGTAAGAAGTTATGATTTTGTCAAACAAAGTACACTGTAATTGGCGAAAAATAGGGCTGAAAGTGGGCAAAAGCGCCGATGCGTAAACATAGTCGAGACCACTAACTTCCGCGAGAGCATAATTCCATAAGTTTTCCATCAAAAAATTTCATACTTTTGGTGTCATTATGATAATGAAAAAGATAGAATTTTTCCCTAAGAAAAAAATAATTTTTTTTTTTTTTTTTTTTGAAATTTGGCCGACCCTGGGAGAACAAGTTGAGAAGGGCCTTTCGACCCTGAAAGGGTTAAACTGAGGGTTTACTGTACTTTATTACAGGTGCTTGTATGTGTTACTTGGGAATATATGACAAAAATATTTGCTGTTGTAATTTTTCTATACTCTCATATTTGCCCCACCCCCCCCCTCTATTATTATATTATGGGGAAGTGCTAATCCAATGTCATACAGTGCCTGGGGAATGGAGTTATCAAGTTAGATCCAAGGAGCTAGAAGTGGAAGGTAATTATGTTCTTTGGATTCTGTAACCCCTCACAGCCTCAGGGACCTTATTCTTTGTATTAACCAAAGCGCTGAAACAGAGGACACCGCATAGCGGAAATTAAATCCGTGCTACAAGAGGGCTGGTGTTATGCGATAAATGTTCGCATCTATGCGAATTAATTTTCCATAATAAATAATCGGAAATAAAATTATATCCGGTGCAAGACACCCAAAAGTATGAAAAATATTTTTTTACCACAGTAAAATGTTAATTTTTAGTAACACAAAACTGAAATAGGCATGCTACAGTTACATGACACTTACTTTTATTTGAAGATTGGTGATGATTGATGGGATGGGAGGAGGGGAGAGAGAATGATAGGTTTAGAAGGGGAATCCCCTTCCATTTAACAACTTGAGGAGGCAAGTCTTTTCGGGGTTACTTCCTTCTTCTTTTAATGCCACTAGGACCAGCTAGAGTCACTGGACCTTCTTCTGTCCATAGAGGCTCTGATAACTCCGTTCTTTACGATTTGTCTAAATGGGACATAACATTGTCATTGAAAATTGTCACCAGCACGCCTTCTGCAACAGCTGTGTCAGGCGTGATTTTCATCCATAAAGGTTTTGCAGTTCAACCACTGTGCACACATTTCCTTAATTTTTGAAAGTAGGCACAATGGATTCACAACTGGCATAGGCTTCTCAGGGGTTAGCCCCAAACCCTTCAAAATCTTCTAATTTCCATACTAATTCTCACCCTTTTTACCAACAGGGTTGGCATAGAAGCTTTCTTGGGGCCATTGGGCACTTTAATTTTTCAAACAAACGAACCGAACAAACACTGTAAATAATACGAAATAAATTCCGAGTGTATGCTTGAATGTTTACGCGGAGGCTAGCTGGTAAACAAGGGACAGGCTGGGCACATGTGAGGCTGGCTGGAGTCCCGCAACATTGGCGCGTATCGACGGAAAGTTTCGCTTGAGGGGTTTTTTGTCCTACTATGCGGGGCATAATTTTAGCGACAAAGCGTTCGCTTATGCGGAATGTTCGCTATGCAAGGCGTCTGATATGCGGGGGTCACGGTATTCTGCATTTACGATAGAACATTGGCGATTAGTTGCACTAGACAATATATAGAAAACCAAGGCAGTCTTTAAATAATCTTCATTGACATAAAGAACAGTAATCTAGTAGTCATCATATCTAATCGTCTACAGTTAACTCATAGTAACACAGACGGATTAAAGGTTAAAGTGCCTTAGCTTGCTATTTTTCACAATACTGCTTGTGCAACTAAAGAATCCATAATTCTGTCTAAATATGTCCTTTTTGATTTGAGTCATAGAATAATGCTTCAACCCTGATGTCACTGAAGAGGAATTTTAAAATCCGACTGCTTTAGTCTCATTTAGGCCCATTCAAGGCTTCAGTCATTTTAGTTCATTTTAAATGTTCAATGGTTAAGTAAAACTACCTCATTTTTACCTTCTCAAACAATTCATTTTTTATTTTTTTTTACTGTAACAGACAAAACGTCCACAGAAACTGTATTTTTGGCTCTATGACGTTAGCATTAAGCTTCACTGCTTGGATTGTGTTATATGGCGGATTTAACCTCAAGAAATGTCTTCCTCAGTGCAGTATTGGGAGTGTGCTGTGGTTAATTGTTTGTCATGTGCTTCATTAATCTATACTAACATGCCAATTAGTAGTGAATTAAAATCTTGTTCTTTTGTTCTACTTAATCTTAAAGCTGTTGCCCATTTTGTTTCTTAAAATGTGCTAAAAAAATTAATATGGTTTGCTCAGTAGTTATAGAATGTAATTTAGTCTTGGAGCAAGGTTACTGGCCGTCTTCTTGTCACAGTGCCGAATTTGGGAGACCCTCCCCCCCCTTCGCATTGGCCCACTCTCTTACTAAAGGGTATCTCAGGGAGAGGCACCCTGTTACTCTCTGTGAGCAGTGTCAATTCCCATATCGATTACCCACATTCTGTTAGACGCCCTCTCTATCAACGAGCACGCAGTTTTTACCTAAAAGCGTCTTCGTTTACACTCTCTCTTTACCTTTCCCTTCTTGTGATGGACCCCCTTTTAAAACCCTGACTCTCTCATTGACTTTTTGCAACACTGATTTACCCCAAAAACCCTTGATATAGTTTTTGCACCCCCTCAGCCCTTTCGGGTTCGTCTCTTGCTCCCCTTTCCCCCTTTCACCATCCACTGCCCCGCTGTTATCCGTAACCGTTGCTCATCCATCTCCCTTTTTGCCACCTTGCCCTCACTTCCTCCTGCCCTGCAGCGCTTTTAAATCCTTGGTTAGCGTTCTTTTTTGAATAATAATAATAATAATTCTTTCTTTTTTTTTTCTTAAAAAAAAAGAAAAGGGTTTAACCAAACCATGGAGAACCCAATCCATAAACCCACTCCCCCCCCCGGGCCCCTTCTTGATACCGCCCCCCATTCTGACCCTCCCTTTTTTTTAGACCATCTTCGGACACTCCTGATCCCCTTTACCTCTTGCTGGTGCTGTTTCCTCCCCCCTTCAGGTACGGGGTTTCGACGACTCCTTTGTTTTGTCTGACCTCCTCTTCCTTTTGGCTATGCTTCCGGCCTCTCCCTTAGGGTAGGGAAATTTTTTCGAATCCCCAGCCTTTCACGCCGGACCACCACCGGTCCTACTCCTAAACGCCAACGCAATCCCCTGATGATGCCCCTCATTCCCTTTCCCATTTACTCAAAAGACCGACACACATGCCTCCCCCCCACGCTCAGTTTCGGGCCACACAATGGACTAAATTTTTTACTTTTAAAACCTTCAAGGGGGCCCTTGGTGGTGAAGAGGCTCTTGGGCTAGGGAAATTTGCCTGTCGGTCTTCTTCCCCAAACGAACCTAATTTCCCCCCCTTCCCCTCCCCATCCCCCTCCCCCATCCCCCCCTTTTTCCATTCCTCCTCCTCCTCCTCACCCCCCCCTTTTGCCCTTCCTCCCTTTTTGGGTTTGGGGATTTCCCCCAGGGGCGCTAGTTCCTAGGTAGGGAAAGGACACCGGGGCCATCCCATTCCATTTGAGGTTCTTGGGGGTGGGAAAAAGTTTTTTCCCTGGAATCTGGATTGCCTAGGGAGTCCCGATCCCCCCTCCTATCCCCGGGGTAGTTTGGGTCTTTTTTGGGGACGGTGTATCTCTGGGGAAGCCACCTTTGGTTCCCGGGGGGGGTGGCCGAAGGGGGTATGCTTTTTTTGGGGGGTATCCGGCGCCCCTCTTTTGTCCCCGAGGTGGGTCGGAGATTGAGGTTGCTATCCCGGATTGCTGGTTTACTGGGATGAAGGGGGGGTAGGCACGGGTTCCTCTGCATCTGCACTCTACGGGGTTGAGGGCCTCTTGGGCGGGGGGGGAGATTTTCCGGCCCTTTCATTCCCCTGGGAACATTCCTCCCCGCTCCCCCCTTTTTTTTTTTCTTTTTTTTTTTTTTATTTTTTTTTCTTCTTTTTTTTATTTTCCTTTAAAAAAAAAAAGCAAGAGTAACCAACCAGGCACCCACCTGAAACCACTACCCCCGGGGCCCCTTTTTGATACCGCACCCCATTCTACCCTGCCTTGTGTTTAGACCACTCTTCGGGGCACTCCCCGTGCCCCTGTACCTCTTGCTGGGCAGTTTCCTCACCCGCTTTTAGGGGACCGGGCTTTGACTGACTCCTTTGATTTGTCTGAACCCGCTTCCTTTGACTT
>NC_069436.1:3234710-3282028 GCF_026875155.1 Cherax quadricarinatus | reverse complement strand
GTCTTATGACCTCGTGTAGTAGTCTTAATGACTCTCGTGTAGTAGTCTTAATGACTCTCGTGTAGTAGTCTTAATGACCCTCGTGTAGTAGTCTTAATGACCCTCGTGTAGTAGTCTTAATGACTCTCGTGTAGTAGTCTTAATGACCCTCGTGTAGTAGTCTTAATGACCCTCGTGTAGTAGTTTTAATGACCCTCGTGTAGTAGTCTTAATGACTCTCGTGTAGTAGTCTTAATGACTCTCGTGTAGTAGTCTTAATGACCCTCGTGTAGTAGCCTTAATAGGATGATTATAAGATATTATCTCTTTTATAGTTTAGTTAAATATAAACTAGCCACTTCGGTGGCAAAATCTAATCTCTTTTATAGAATAATAAGATATTATCTCCTTTATATTATAGTAACAAGGTAAAAGGACCCCAGTGGAAGTAAGTCACTTTGACTTTTTTGGGTTATCCCAGGTACTTTACACATATTACCTGGAGTTTACCTGGAGAGAACTCCGGGGGTCAACGCCCCCGCGGCCCGGTCAGTGACCAGGCCTCCTGGTGGATCAGAGCTTGATCAACCAGGCTGTTACTGCTGGCTGCACGCAAACCAACGTACGAGCCACAGCCCGGCTGGTCAGGTACCGACTTTAAGTGCTTGTCCAGTGCCTGCTTGAAGACTGCCAGGGGTCTATTGGTAATCCCCCTTATGTATGCTGGGAGGCAGTTGAACAGTCTCGGGCCCCTGTATTGTATTGTATTGTATTGTCTCTTAACGTGATAGTGACACCCCTGCTTTTCATTGGAGGGATATTGCATCGTCTGTCGAGTCTTTTGCTTTCGTAGTGAGTGTTTTTCGTGTGCAAGTTCGGTACTAGTCCCTCTAGGATTTTCCAGGTGTATATAATCGTGTATCTCTCCTGCCTCCATTCCAGGGAGTACAGGTTCAGGAACTTCAAGCATTCCCAGTAACTGAGAATTTTATCTCAGTTATGCTCGCCGTGAAGGTTCTCTGTACATTTTCTAGGTCAGCAATTTCACCTGCCTTGAAAGGTGCTGTTAGTGTGCAGCAATATTCCAGCCTAGATAGAACAAGCGACCTGAAGAGTGTCATCATGGGCTTGGCATCCCTAGTTTAGAAGGTTCTCATTATCCATCCTGTCATTTTTCTAGCAGCTGCGATTGATACAATGTTATGGTCCTTGAAGGTGAGATCCTCCGACATGATCACATATGTTGCTATGTATGATAATCTATGTAACAGTATTTGTGTATACCTGAATAAACTCACTTAACATTAAAGGAAGGAGCCAGGTCGAAGGAGAAAATACAGATGGTAACGAAGAAACTGTCACACTTCAACTACAAGTAGAGTAGTTTGTTCAGTAAGAATCCCGTAGTTCGATTGTTAGCTCATACACTGAGGTCTGGGGGTCAATCCCTGGTACGGGTGGAAAGTCGTGTTTCCTTAAGACACCTGATGTTCCTGTTCACCTCGCAGTAAAATAGGTACCTGAGTGTTAGGTGACTAGTGTGGGTCGCATCATGGGACAAAATTGACCTAATTTTACCGAAATGCTGTGCCCATATGACAACAGGAAACTGCAAACTCCTTTCCTGTAAGCTTTTTCACCCTGAAATGTGTACCTCTTCAGTACAGGAAAGACTGTGCTATAACTTAAATTGCCAGTCACACCATCTAAAGGGGACAAAAAGGTACAAAATATCCAGGCCATGAAAACTGGGTAGCCACAGCCACTCAAGAGGGAGAGGTTTTTTAGTGCCAGGAAGGAAAAAAAACTGGCAGGAAATGGCAGAAATCGCACACCAAATCCAGTCATTCCTGGAGTGGAACCACAGTCGATGGCCTCCACTCCAAACCAACAGATACAGATACTAATGCCGGAAAAAAAATCCTCCCCCCAGTACCAACAAAACCACCGTCCGATGACTTTTTTCTTTGCAAATATACAGGGTCTAAAGCCAGCAACAAACAACAAAATACCTTCATCCGTGGACTGCTGGGAGAGGCAAAGGCAATGTTCGTGGCTTTCACTGGACCCCCATAAAGGATCACTGGACACGAAATATGGATTCCCCGGTTACAACCTATACAGATGTGACAGAAATGAGCAGGCAAAAGGGGGGGGGGTTGGCCTGTACAAATTGCAGAGTCACTTGTTTGCACAGAACTGCTTAATGCCTCAAATGATGTAGTGGAAGTTTTAGCAGTAAAGGCCGAGAACCAAAACCTAGTCATTGTGGTAGTCTACACAAGCCTCCGATGCAACATCCCAGCACTTCCCGAACAGCGTTAAAAATTGACCACTGTCTGTAACATCTTCCCGCTCGCTATGCACCCAACATCTGGCTCCTTGGGGATTTCAACTTAAGGCACCTAAAATGGAGGAATATAGCAACTACTATAGTTTTCTCGTCACTAACACATGATGCAGCTCTATGAAAACTCACACTCAACGACACTTTTAAATCTCTGCACAAAATTCAATTTAAACCATCAAATATAAAAGCCTACTAAACTGGAGAATACACTAGACCTCATCTTCACTAACGAGATGATCTGATAACGAAATGTCACCATATCAAAAACAATATACTCAATCACAACATAATAGAGGTTCAGACATGTATGCGCGAGCCCCAGACCGACATAATGAGATTAGTCACGAGGGAAGCATTCATCCAAATTCACTTCAATAACGGAAAAACATAAAGTGGGACCAAGTAAACCAAGTCCTAACCGATATAAGCTGGTAAGAATATACTAAGCAACACAGACCCCAACTTATGCCTATAACAGATTAACTTGGTGGCACTCGATGTATGCCAGGCTTCTACCTCTAAGAAAAAAGGATACTGTAAAATAGAAAGAGACAGGCTCTCCCCTTACACAGGCGACGGAAAAAGAATAACAGAGCGTCTAAAAGAGGTCAATATATCTGAAATGCGCAGGAGACACTGGTCAGGGTTGAGGAAATAGCACGCTCGAACTTAACTAAAAGAAATCCTTAGGAGTCAGGAATACGCGGGAAGAACTAAAAAGCCATAATTGAAATCGAAAGAAACCCAAAGTTATTATCTTCTCCCTATGCAAAATCAAAATCGAGAACAACGTATATTGGGACCCCAACTAAACAAGATGGGTCCTACACAGATGACAGCAAGGAAATGAGTGAGCTACTCAAGTTCCCAATATGACACAGTTTTTAGGCAAGGCCGCTAAACCAGCTAGGAGTCGAAGCAAAATTGAATTTTTTATGAGAGAGCCACAAAATTGATAACACAAGCCTATCCGATGTATCCTTACGCCAAATGACCTTCGAACAGGCGATAAATACATGCCCATCAACTCAGCCCCAGGGCCAAGACTCAATGGAACTCTGTGTTCATCAAGAACTGCAAGAAGCCCCCTATCACGAGCCTTTTCATCCTATTGGAGAGGGGAGCATGGACACGTGGTCCGTCCCACAGTTACTAAAAACAAACAGACATAGCCCCACTCCACAAAGGGGGCAGTAACAGCAACTGCAAAAAGAACTACAGACCTATACATATAACATCCATATCATAAAAATTCTTTGAAAGGTCCTAAGAAGGCAAGATCACCACGAATCTATAACCCATCCTTTACACAACCCAGGTCATCATGGGTTTTAGAACAGGTCCGCTCCTGTTCTGTCTCAACTATTGACCACTACGACAAGGTCCCTAAATGCACTAGAAGACAAAAAAGAATGCAGAGGTAATATATACATACTTTGCAAAAGCCTTCGACAAGTGTGACATGGCGAATAGCGCACAAAAATGCTGCTAAAAGGAATAACAGGAAATGTCGGTCGATGGATACTATAATTTCCTCACTAACATAACACAGAGAGTAGTCGTCAACAGAGTAAAGTCCGAGGCAGCTACGGTGAAAAAGCTCTGTTCACAAGGCACAGTACTTACTCGCTCCCATCTTGTTCCTCATCTTATATCCGACATAGACAAGGATGTCAGCCCCAGCACGTGTCTTCCTTTGCAGATTGACACCCCGAATCTGCATTGACAGTGTCATCCACTGCATACACTGCAAAGCTCCAGGCAGACATCAACCAAATCTTTCAGTGGGCTGGAAAACAATATGAAGGTCAACGATGAGAAATTTTCAATAACTCATATAGGTAAACATTGAGGAAATTACATAGGCACAGAGTACATAACAAATTCTGGCCACAAAATAGAGCGGAAACACCAACGCATAAGACCCTGGGATGATCATGTTCGAGGATCCACCTTCAAGGACCATAACATTGATCAATCGCATCTGCTAGAAAAATGACAGGATGGTATAATGAGAACACTTCAAAAACTAGGGAGGCCTAGCCCATGAGACACGCTCAGGTCACATTGTTCTATCTAGGCAGGAATATTGCTCACACTAACAGCACCTTTCAAGGTCAGGTGAAATTGCCCGACCTATAAAATGTACATAGAACTTTCACGGCAACGCATACGGAGATAAAACACCTCAATTAATGGGAGCGCTTGAGGTTCCTAAACCTGTAATCCCTGAAACGCAGGAGGGAGAGATACATGATTTATACACTGGAAAATCCTAGAGGGGACTAGACCCGAACTTGCACAGTAGCACAATCACTCAGTACGAAACAAAAGACTTGGCAGACATGCACCATCCCCCCAATAAAAGCAGGGGTGTCACTAGCACGTTAAGAGACCATACAATAAGTGCAGGGGCCTCCGAGACTGTTCAACTGCATCCCCAGCACACATAAGGTGGAATTACCAACCTACCCTGGCAGTCTTCTAGCGGCACGGACAAGCAACCTAAAGTCAGTTCCCTCCGGAATCAGCCGGGCTTAGCTCGTATGTTTGGTTTGGCGTGCATCCCGCAGCAACAGCCAGGTTGAACAGGCTGTATACCTAGAGGCCTGTCTCAGACCGGGCCGCGCGGGGGCGTTGACCCCCGGATACTCCACTCCAGGTAAACTCCAGGTCCAGGTAAACAACGAAAGCAAAAGACTGGCATACGATGCAACATCCCCCCAAGAAAGCAGGGGTTCCTAGCACGTTAAGATCATACAATATGTGACCAGGGGCCCCGAGACTGTAGTCCCAACTGCCTCCCAGCATCCATAAGGGGGATTACCAACAGACCCCTGGCGTCTTCAAGCTGGCACTGGCAAGCCAACCTATAGTCGGTTCCTTGACCACCCGGTGGGCTCCGTACATTGGTTTCGTGCAGCCGAGCAGTAACAGCCTGGTTGATCAGGCTCTGATCCACCAGGAGCCTGGTCACAGACCGTGCCGCGGGCGTTTGATCCCCGGAACTCTCTCCATGTAAACTCCAGTTAAAACAAGAGGCTTGTATAGCGGTATGTCCAGAACGTCATCTAGGCCTAATACCTTGTACATGTACTTTTAGAAATAAAGAATTAATTATTTTATTAAAGTTTCTTATGGCTAACCCCTCTGGATAAAAGTCTGAACAAACTAATCATACCTTGCTTTACGTCTGTGATAATAAATTGAAATTATTTAATTTCCGAAGCTATAGTGCCTAATAATTGTTTAATGTTTGATTTGGGTAAAATGCATTTGTATTTTGAAATAGAACCAACACGGGTTTCACCCTGGCTCCTGCCCGCAGGCATGTGCGGAGGGGGACAGTTCGACTCAGCATTGTGAGCGGAGTTTTTTGAAGTTAGTGAGGAATGCTGTGAAAACATGGGACCAGAAATTGGCATTCACCGTTGGGCCTAGGATTATATGGGCCTCACTTCATAATAGGTGAAGAAGTGGTAAACGGGATTTACGGGCCACCGAATAAAGTGGTAAAATAGTGAATAGTGGTATGACCAGTGGGGACAGCTACAACTCGCCACTGAGTGTCCCCCCGGGGAAATTACCCTGTGATTAATCATCACTCAATCGTCTCAGATCTTACGGAGTGACCTCTAATGTGTATAATAGGTATAAGACATTTAAGTCTCTTGGTGAATGGTAATGTAATCAGTGATAATAACATAATGTAAGAGAATGCGGAAGTGAAATAAGTCGCCCTGCTCTGATGTGAACACGTGGTTCCCGTCCCTAGGATAGTGAAGTTTTATTGAATCACGACTTCTAAACCGGGACAAACCACGTATTACCTCGTCCTGGCTTGAATAAGAACCGTTCGGTGTAGCATGACACGAAAATGAGATGGTGAATGGAGGAAATAAGGACATCTTCAACCCACAGTATAAGTAACCTTTCTAGTTATAGCAGACTGATACTGGCCAATAGTATGTTTTAATTGGATAGGTTATGGGTGATCCAGCTACATGAATTGACCACCAGAGAATATCTGTACGTGGTGGATTATGTACAAATGTTTCCTTGATTGGATGTATCGTGGAAAATTTTTTTAATTTTCCGAAACCTATATGGGCCTAATAGGTGTTTAATGGTCTATATGGGTCAAAAATGTTTTGAACAATTAAGAGTAGAACAAGAGTTCCCCTTTGCGCATGTTGCGGATTTGCGGGAGGAAGGAGGCGCGATAGTTTTTTTGATTGTGAAGAAGCTGAGAAAGCATGGAACCAACGAAATTGCCATTCACGCGGCCTATAGGATTAATAAGGCCTATTTCATAATAAGAAGTGTCGTAACTGTTCCTGGTGGAGAGTGATGAACGTGATTTACGGGACCAGGTATAGTGGAACAAGAGTGATATGAGCAGGACGGGTGCAGGTGCGCGCCAGGGTGTGTACAGGGACATACCCGTGTGTTAATCTTGCTCATCGGCCTCAGATCTAAAGGAGTGACCTCTAATTGTATAATAGTTTATTGAGACCGTTAAATCGTCCTGTAATGGTTAATGTAATCAGTTGATAATAACGTTGAGTAAGAGAATGCGGGATGTGAAATAGAGCGCCTTGCCCGAGTGAACGTGTGACTCTCGTACCGGGGAAATGGGAGAATTTATGATCACGACTTCTAACCGGGACAAACCGACCGGATAACCTCGTCCTGCCGAATGAGAACCGTGTCCGGTGGTAGCAGGAATCGAAACTGAGAGGGTGAATGGAAGAAATAAGGATATCAATCACCACATTAAGTAACCCTTCTAGTTATAACAACCTATGCTGGCCATGTGTTAATGTTGAATTAGATAGGTTAGAGTGATCAACTACATCAAGTGACCACCAGAGAAACCCTTGTAAGTGGTGGGATTATGTATAAATGTTATTCCTTGATGGATGTATCCCAGGTAATCCTACCCCCCTCCCCTTCATCAGCTAAACAAATATATCTATATCAGTCCCCACAATTAATTAGTAGCACCGTACTTGGTGGGTGCTAAAACCCCCCCCCAAAAAAAAATCCATACGGTCTTCGATAGATATGGATAAGATTGTGAGGTCGAGGTGACCACTTGGTGCGACAGGGGTGTTTAAGTTTTCTCACATGTCCAACACGGGGTGACTACGGTACACAATAATGATGGTCTCCCAATGGATTACTGGTAGGTATATAATGTTGAGGTACATACAGGTAAGCACCCTAGAAAATTTTCCTATCTGCCCGTTGGTCCTTCGAACCGGATGCAATCAGTTGAAAAAATTAATTGAATTAATTACTTTATAATTAAAGTGACATGATTGAAGGAAGTTGGGTGTAGGGTGCACAAGTTTAATCGATCGTGTTATGGATGACAATTAGCCCAATTAATTTGCTACACATTGGTGGGCTAGGATTTATAACAAGAGTAAAGTGCAAGAATTTACTCTTATAAGGCGCCAACTTAAGTTGTATAATCAGTGATTTCATCAATTCTACATAACCATGGACTGGATCTTAATAGAGTTAATGTGGCTGACAAAGTCCTGAATTTTAGAGTAATGAAAGCATCATAGCAGCTATTAAAAGCCATGTGGACGAAGGCATTTGATTTCGTGAATCAAAGAACCGTGACCCCTAATGATTAAAGTTTAAATTAGATGCTTTAAAGAGAGTAGATTTGATTGGTACAATTGTGGTTTATAAAAACTGTGAAAGAGATCGCTGAGAATTGTGCAGATGGGAAAGAAATTAATGTTTTAATTAATCAACATTAACGAAATTGGAAGAAAAACTGTCGTGTAAAAGTAAGGCTTTGAATAAAATAAAAGGGTGTAATCCAGGCAGTTGATCAACCTAGTAATCAAAGGTGGGTTTGCCAAAACCTCCCCATGTAACGGCTGGAGGAAATCAACTAGGTCTGCAGGAATTATTGTTCAATTGCAGACCAGCCAGCCAAACAGTTCTAAGGATATAACACAATAATGACGCTGAAGTATCTGTCAAGTCTCAAAGTGAAAATTAATCCCAGTGGTAATAATCAAGTTAAGAGTTAAATAGTCACATATCAATCAGGAATCAGTAATATGTTTCCTCACATCAAGGTAAGAGAATATGTACCTTGTAAGTTGTAACCCAGTTAAATAAGAGGTCAGCAAGGAAAAGAGAGACTGCCTCTTCTGCCAGGGTACTCATTCACTAAAATGTAATGCCTGTAATTTTCATGGGATATTAAAGTGAAGAATGTGAAAAACTTGACAGATTTATATCAGATGTCTAGAAATCATAATTAAGGAATTGTCAGTAAATACCAAATTGAACAGTTGCTATCAATGGCGACAAGGGAAAGCAACCCAATCACAGTTATGTGCAGGGTGTAGTGTATTCATATAATAATGTTGACAATAAAATAATGTTAATAAACCAAGACACTACAGTGACTGATGTAAAGGTTTCAGCTATTTGCAATAATGATGGCCTAGCTGAGTTCCTTGACGGTGGTGGATTAAAAATTCCCGATAAAGGGCATAAATCCAAAACCATACGGCGCGCTCTCCTCAACAGGACTGTACGGGCCATGTAATATATGGCAGACTACCGCCTAGTAATAATGACTAGAGGAAAATAAGTTAGTGAATACGGTCAAGGTGTCTTAACTCATGAAAGGTCAACCCAGTACAAGTATTCTTCTATCGAGAATGATGTTGACCCTCTAATTTTTGTGGGAGCGGGACAGCTTAGGATTAATGTAAATGAGGAAAGTCCAAATTGACCTTTACTCAGGAACAATACCTGAAGGATGTTAAATTTGAATCTGGACATTACTGGGTGCGACTTCCGTGGATGCTTGAACCGTCCCCAGAATTACCTAACTAATTATAGGATGGCGTTATGGACAGGTTAAAGGGACCCAGCTCTGCTAGACTGAGCAAGAACACCAAAATGGGTGACTGCTTATAATGATATAATTAATAAGCAAGTTAAATAATAAATTGTTCTTACTCAGCGACGATAATTGCAACACCTTAAGTGCACAGCGGTCCACTGAGCGAAGTATTGTGGTAAATAATCTTATGTGGACAATTTTCTCCGGGTGTGACGTCAACTGAGAGGAACTAATGAGGATATGTGAAGGGTTTAATCTTATATCATAATGAAGAAATGAGCTGGGACGACTTGGGATAACTGAGAACTTTTTTATTTGTAAAGTCTCAAAAATTCCAGTATGCCCAATAACTTAATCCAGGAGCATAGGCTTATGCCCCTGAGAGAATGAACACCAATTAGTCCATTTTGAGGGATCCATAAATATAGATGCCATGGAGTATGGTGCCTATATGCTGTAATGTGCTGGGCTGACTTGGGAATACTGAGAGACTTGTTAGAATTTGTAAAGTCTCAAAATTCCAGTATGGCCCAAATAAATTAATTCCAGGGAGCATAGCTTATGCCCCTTGGAGAAGAATGGAACACCAATTAGTCCCATTTTGAAGGATCCATAAATATAGATGGCCCATGGAGTTGGTGCCTATAGCAGTAATGTGCTGGGGGCAGACTTGGGATACTGAAGAGACTTGTTATTGGTATAGTCTCAAAATTCCAGTATGCCCAATAACTTAATCCAGGGAGCATCTGCTTAAGCCCCTGAGATAATGGAACACCAATTAGTCCATTTGGAGTGTTTCAATATATATGGTGTCCATGAAGAGGAAAAAAATTGTACTCCACATTAGTTAAGTCGTCTACAACGACCTCCGCCAGCGCAGTGGGAAAATTTTTTAATTTTCCGAAACTATAGTGCCTAATAGGTGTTTAATGTGTCTATGATTGGTCAAAAATAATTGAAAATAAGAGTAGAACCAAGAGTTCCCCTTTGGCTCATGCGCGGATGTGCGGGAGGAAAAAAATGAGGCACGGATTGTTTGGAATGTGTGAAGAACTGAGAAAGCAGGAACCACGAAAATATACATTCAACGGCGCCTAAGGATTAATATAGCCTCATTTCATAATAAGAAGTGTCGTAACTGTTCCTGGTGGAGAGTGAGGGAACGAGGATTTACGGGACCCTGGATAGGGGGTAAAAAGTGTGATTAAGTAGACGGGGTGGCAGGTGACACGGCCAGGTGTGTAATAGGGGACAATACCCGTGTGTTAATCCTTGCTCATCTCGGCCATCCAGATCTTAATGGAGTGACCTCTAATTTTGTATAATAGTTATGAGACGGTTAAATCGTCTGTGAATGGTACTGTAATCAGTGATAATAACGTTTGAGTTAAGAGAAATGCGGATGTGAAATAACGCCTTGCTCCGAGTTGAACGTGTAGGACTCTCGTACACGGGGATAATGGAGATTTAATGGATTCACGACTTCTAACCGGGGGACAAACCGACGGATAACCTCGTCCTGGCGGAATGAGAACCGTGTCGGTGTAGCATGGACATCGAAAAACTGAGATGGTGAATGAAAAATAAGGAGTATCAATCACTCCACAGTTAAGTAACCCTTCCCTAGATATTCACAAACCTATGCTGGCCAGTGGTGTTATGTTGTAATTAGATAGGTTATGATGATCCAACTACATCAAGTGACCACCAGATAAACATCTGGTAAGTGGTGGGATTATGTATAAATGTTTTTCCTTGATGGATGTATCCAGGTGTATCCTACCCCCCTCCCCTTCCATTCAGCTAAACTAATATAAATCTATACAGTCCACAATTTAATTAGTAGCACCGTACTTGTGGGTGCTACCCAATCCATACTGGTCTCGGATAGATAGATAAGATTGTGAGGTCGAGGGGACTCACTTGGTGCGACCAGGGGTGGTTAATTTTCTCACAGGTCACACCGCGGTGGACTACTACGGTAAACAATATGATTGTCTCTCAATGAGATTACTGTATGTATATAAATGTTTGAGGTACAATACAGGTAAGCTGCTTTCATAGAAAAACCTGGAAGCTTTCTTCAACAATGTGAACATAAAAGATCCCGGCTGAATGTACTGCCCTTCGATACTGGCCATGTAGATCACAAACGTAAGGCTGGAGTTGGATGTCCTGGTAGGTCATAAATTAGGGTATAGTGCTGTCCTGGGAGACAGTAATGGTGAAGCTGGAGGTGCAGTCCCTGGGAACAGTAATGGTGAAGCTGGAGGTGCGTCCTGGAACAGTAATGGTGGAAGCTGGAGATACTGTCCTGGAGACAGTAATGGGAAGCTGAGGTGCTGTCCTGGGAGACAGAAATGGTGAAAGCTGAGATACTGTCCTGGTAGACAGTAATGGCGAAGCTGAGATGTTTGTCCACGGTAGTCGGGAATTATACGCAGGGAAGGAATACATATAAATGACCTCATAGAGGACAGGAGCCCATAGTAGGGAAACAAGTGTAGTCAAAGATTAAGATAAAACCAATATTGCAAACCAAAATACCGCAGGAAATAGCAAACAAGAGGACTCCAAATAGCCAATAGTGAGGATAAATTACCAAAACAACTGGGGGAGCTCCATTGTTTGGTTGCTAAGGAGATAGGAAAAGAGCAGGGAAACAGGCACCAACAGGGAATAACAGTCACAGAAACCCAAGGCAAACGGAAACCAAGCCTGTGCACCTACTATCAACTTGTATCTGCTGGCATGGGAAATCTGGAAAAACAGATGGACAATGCAACATGACACCCTAGAATAAATGTCATGCCCATATGACAACAGAAAATGCAAACCGTCTCCCTTCCTGTACGCTTTTTCACCGTGAAAATTTGTACCTCTTCAGTACAGGAAAGACTGTGCTATAACTTAAATTGCCAGGCATATACCATCTAAAGGGGACAAAAAGATATACAAAACTATCCTGGCCATGGGAAAAAAACCATGGGTAGCCCACAGCCCACTCAAGAGGGAGAGGTTTTAGTGCCAGGAAGGAAAAAAAAACTGGCAGGAAATGGCAGAAATCGTACACCAAATCCAGTCATCCTGGAGGTGGAACCACAGTCGATGCCTCCCTCCAAAACCACAGATACAGATACAATGCCGGAAAAAAAATCCCCCCCAGTACCAACAATACCACCAGTCGATAACATTCTTCCTTTGCACATTACAGTCCTAAAGCCAGCAATAACAACAAAAAACCTTCATCCGTGGACCGCTTGCAGAGGCCAAGGCAATGTTCGGCGGCTATCCACTAGACCCACATAAAAGGATCACTTGGACAACCGAAAATATGGATCCAGGTTACAACCATACAGATTTGACAGAGTGAACAGGCAAAGGGGGGGTTGCCTGGTACATTGCAGAGTCACTTGTTTGCACAGGAACTGCTTAATGCCTCAAATGACGTAGTGGAAGTTTAGCAGTAAAGGTCGAGAACCAAAACCTAGTCATTGTGGTAGTCTACCAGCCTCCGGATGCAACATCCCAGCAATTCCAGGAACAGCTGTTAAAAATTTGACCACTGTCTTGTGAAAATCTTCCAGCCTCCTGCACCCAAACATCTTGCTCCTGGGGGATTTTCAACATAAGGCAGCCTAAAAGGAGGAATATAGCAAAATAATATTGTTGCAGTAATAACACAGAGCAGCTCTGATGAAAACTCACACTCACACGTGCTTTTTAAATCTCGCACAAATTCTTTTAAACCAGCAAATATAAGCCTACTAGACTGGAGAATACACTAGACCTCATCTTCACTAACAATGATGATCTGATAAGAAATGTCACCATATCAAAAACAAATATTCTCAGATCACAGACAGTTATTAGTTTTAATTGTTTATTATGCACCCCATACCCATCCTTTGGTCGGTAGTCAAAAGATTACAGAGAGGTAACATAATGGGTCCCAGGGACTGCTCAAAGTTTTTATAGCTGAGCAGTTACAGAGGCAATGAATTCACAATTTACAAAGGTAATGAACTCACAATTTACAAAGGTAATGCACAACATAATTGAGGTTCAGACATGTATGCGTGGAGCCTCAGACCGACAAAATGAGACTAGTCACGTGGAGCATTCAACCAAATCAACTTCAATAACAAAAAATAAATTGGGACCAAGTAAACCAAAGTCCTAACACGATATAAGCTGGGAAGAATGACTAAAGCAACCCAGACCCAAACTTATATGCCGAGAACAGATTTAACTCGGTGGCAATCGATGTAATGCTCAAGGCTTATTCCCTCTAAGAAAAAGGAGGAGTAGAAGTAAAATAGAAAGAGACAGGCGCTCCTTTACCGCGACGAAAAGAAAAACAGAGCGGCTAAAAGAGGAGGTCAATATATCAGAAATGCGCAGGGAGACACTGCAGAGAAATAAGCACGCATCGAACTAGCTAAAAGAATCCTTTTATGATCAGGACTCGCGGGAAGAACTAAAACACCATAAAGGAACATCGAAAGAAACCCAAAGTAATTCTTCTCTATGCCAAATCTTAATTCGAGAACACGTCCAGTATTGGGCCCCTACTTAAACAAGATGGGTCTACACAGATGACAGCAAGGATAAAACGAGGTGAGCTCTCAGCCCAATAGACTCAGATTTTTAGGCACCTCTAACCAGACTGAGAGTCGAAGATCAAAATGAATTCTTTTATGAGAGAGCCACAAAATTTGATTAACACAAGCCATATCCCGATGTTATCCTGACGCCGAACTGACTTCGGAACAGGCGATAAATGACATGCCCATGCACTCTGCCCCAGGCCAGACTCATGAACTCTGTGTTCATCAAGAACTGCAAGAAGCCCCTACACGAGCCATTTCCATGCCAAACTATGGAGAGGGAGCATGGCACGGGGTCGTCCCTCATTACTAAAAACAACAGACATACCCCACTCCCCACGAAGGGGGCGTAAAGCAACAGCAAAGAACTACAGACCAATACACTAACATCCACATACATAAAAAATCTTTGAAAGGGTCCTAAGAAGCAAGATCACCCCACCCATCTAGATAACCCATCATTTTACACAACCCAGGCAACATGGTTTAAAACAGGTCGCTCCTGTCTGTCTCAACTACTGGATCACTACGACAAGGCCTAAATGGCACTAGACGACAAAAAGTATGCAGATGTAATATATACAGACTTTGCAAAAGCCTTCGACAAGTGTGAACCAGGGCGTAATAGCGCACAAAATGCGCGCTAAAGGAATAACAGGAAAGTTGTCGATGGATCTATAAGTTCCTCACTAACAAAACACAGAGAGTAGCGTCCAACTGAGTAAAGTCCCGCGCAGCTACGGTGGAAAAGCTTCTTTCCACAAGGCACATACGAGCACCATCTTGTTCCTCATCCTCAATCTCCGACATAGACAGGATGTCAGGCCCACGCACCCGTTGGGGGGGTCTTCCTTCCTTTGCAGATGACACCCGAATCTGCATGACAGTGTCTTCATTGCAAAATAAAAAAAGACACTGCAAGCGCCAGGCGACATCAACCAAATCTCTTTCAGTGGCTGCAGAAAACAATATGAAGTTCAACGATGGAGAAATTTCCCATTACTCAGATAGGGTAAACATGAGGAAAGTAAATTCTTCATCAAATACACAACAAATTCTGGCCACAAAATAGAGCGAAACAACCAACGTCAAAGACCTGTGAGTGATTCTATTTCGGAAGGATCCTCACCTTCAAGGACGCTTAACATTGTATCAATCGCGATCCTGCTAGAAAAATGACAGGAGGGATAATGAGAACCATCAAAAACTAGGAGGGAGGCCAGCCCATTATGGACACTCTCAGTCACTTGTTCTATCTAGGCTGGATTATTGCGCACTCTATACAGCACCTTTCAAGGCAGGTTGAAAATTGCCGACCTAGAAAATGTCCAGAGAACTTTCAATTCACGGCGCGCTATAACGGAGATAACACAACCTCAATTAACGGGAGCTCTTTGAAGGTTTACTTAACCTGTATCCCTGGAACGCAGGAATGGGAGAATAACATGATATATACACCTGGAAAATCCTAGAGGACTATACAGATACTTGACACCGAAAATCCAACTCACTCAAGCTAAAGACTGGCAAGAAGACGTGCAACCAACCCCCCCAATGAAAGCAGGGTGTCACTAGCATCGTTAAGAGACCATACAATAATGTCAGGGGACGAGACTGTTCAACTGCCTCCCAGCCACACATAAGGGGGATTACCAACAGACCCCTGGCATCCTTCAACTGGCACTGGACAAGCACCTAAAGGCAAGTTCCTGATAGCCGCTGTGGGCTCGTACGTTGGTTTGCGTGCAGCCAGCAGCAACAGCCTGGTTGTTTCAGGCGCTGCCACCAGGAGGCCTGGTCACAGACCCGGGCCCGCGGGGGCGTTGACCCCCGAACTCTCTCCAGTAAACTCCAGTATCCATGTGTAACCCTAAAGCCCCACCCCCCCCCCCCTTCATTCAGTTTAAACTAAAAAATATAATCTATACAGTCCACAATTAATTAGTAGCGCCGTACTTGAGGGTGCTATCCAATTTATACTGGTCTCGGATAGATATGGATAAGATTGTGAGGGTCGAGGGGCCACCTGCAGTGACCAGAGGTGGTTAAGTTTTCTCACATGTCTACACGGGTGACTACGGTAAACAATATAGTTGTTGTCTCCCAATGAGATTACTCGTATGCATGTAATGTTGAGGTATGTACAAGTAATCACCCCAAAAAATTTTCCATAATAAATTTAGAATACTATAATTGCTGTTCTGTGTGATTTCAACATTTTTAGGGGATAAGTCGTATGATTTTAATACATTTATGGGAATTTTGGGGGGAGGGTCCGAGACTGAAATGGTAACACTGCTCAGCCATTCAGGTGTGGTACGAGTGAAACATATGACTGTTTATCCTCGAGTTAATCTTTGATCTTCAAGGACGAAATAATAAACACTTCAATCGTGACAATGTAAGGAGAAAAAGTTCATCAGTATAACTAAATGACAAGTACTGTATACTTTATAATAGTGAAGAACCTTGATGTGGGCCGCCCACCTCAGTAACCATCATCCTCGCATATATATAATAGTCTACGTAAGTTATGTTTACACTAGTAATGTTGTTTTTACATAAAATAGACAAGTTTTGTGATAAAGTGCATTATCCACCAGTTTCTTGTTCCTCAAGGTAGTGTCCTGGGTCCTCTGCTGTTTGTAGTTTACATAAGAGCTTCTTCGGATATTTAACCCCGGAGGGTTAGCCACCCAGGATAACCCAAGAAAGTCAGTGCGTCATCGAGGACTGCCTAACTTATTTCCATTGGGTCCTCAGTCTTGTCCCCCGGATGCCACCCACAGCCAGTCGAACTAACAACCAGGTAATCGATTTGCCGGCTAGGTGAACAGTACAACAAGGTGTAAGAAAACGTGTCGAAATGTTTCCACCCGCCGGGAATCGAACCCGGGCCCTCCAAATGTTTCTTGGTAACTTATATAATAATAATAATAATTACAAGTAAAATGATACAACTTACACAAACCAAGGTGACATCAATGACATAGTATATAGAAAGCCCCTGGTTATACAGAGCATACAATAATAATAATAATTAAAATAAAATATTATTATCTTTATTTCTCCAAGTACATGCCTAGGTATATAGGTCTAGCGGACATCAATGACAACTACTATATAGAAAACCCCTTGTTATGCTGAGGCATTTCTGGCAAATTGGTCATTTTTTGTCCCGGGATGGCGAGCCAACGCCAGTTCGATCTATCACCCCCAGGAACCCCATTTATACGATGGGTGAACATAGAACAATCGTGTAAGGAAACATGCCCAAATGTTTCAACCCTCAGCATGAACTGAAACCGGACCCACACTTTGTGAAACAAGAGCTTTTGCCACAGGGCCACAGGCAGATTTATCCCCATTGATGCAAACCCACCCAGTCGACTAACTCTCGGGTAACCACCTACTCTACTTCTATGAACATGGACAGTAGGTATCTTAAGGAAACACACCCAATGTTTTCCACCAATACCAAGGCTCAACCCACAGTCTCCATGTGTGAGCTGAGTGTGTTACGAACTGAAGCTACTAAAAGCCAGTTAAGGTTACTGATGATACAGATAAAGGCTTCTGGGGTCATTTCAAATCTTGATCCAGCCTGGCTGCACTCAGCAACATCATGCTGAACTTGCTAAAATATCTACTCTACATCACACCTAACCAAGACTCAATATTGATAAGACCCCTATGAAAATAAGTCGATTTTGACTTTTTTGGGTTGTCCTAGGTAATTTACACTATGTAGATAAATGAATGAATGTGCGTACCTGGTTATCTAAATATACGCACTTATTGATTAAGATGAGCAACAGTTGAGTACTTTATTAAAACATTTTGCCCTATGTGGTAAGGCTTCTTCAGTCAATATAGAGACTAAATTGGAGCAGCTGTAGTAGCAAGGTGAAAAAATAAGCTTAAAAACTTTTTGCTCCAAGGTTGATGGACTGATACATCATTTACCTGCCTGCAACTGCTGCCATCCAATTTATTCTCCCTAAGTAAAACTCACCTATAGTGGTTGCAGGGAGTGAGTCACTTCTTCTGACTTAAGCCTACCAAAATGACCTAATTTTATACCGTAAGCTGTGCCCATATGAACAACAGGAAACTGCTAAGACTCTTTCCTGTAAGCTTTTTCAACCCTGAAATGTGTCCCTTACTTCATACAGAAGACGTGCAATAACTAAATTCCAGTCTCAAACATCTAAAGGGGACAAAAAGTACAAAATCTCCCAGGCCATGGAAATACGTGGGTGCCCAAGCCACTCAAGAGGTGAAAGGTTTTTTAGTGCCAGGGAAAAAAGGAAAAAAACTGCAGAGAAATGGCAGAATTCGCATCACCAAATCCATCAGTCATTCCTGGATGGAACCACAGTCGATGCCTCCACTCCAAACCAACAGAAACAATACAATGCCGGAAAAAAAATTCCCCCCCCCAGTACCAACAATACACCAGGCCGATGACATCATCTTTCAAATATACAGGGTCTAAAGCCCCGCAACAACAACAAAAATACCTTTCAATCCGTGGACTGCTTTGCAGAGTGGCAAGGCAAAGGTTCGTGGCTTTCCACTAGACCCAACATAAAGGATCACTTGGACAGACGAAATATGGATCCCAGGTTACAACCTATACAGATGTGACAGAGTGACAGGCAAAGGGGGGGGGGGGTTGGCCTGTACATTGCAGAGGTCACTTGTTTGCACAGACTGCTTAAAGCCTCAAATGAGTAGTGAAGTTTTAGCAGTAAAGGCCGAGAACCAAAACCAAGTCATTGTGGTAGTCTACACAAGCCTCCGATGCAACATCCCAGCACTTCCCGAACAGCGTTAAAAATTGACCACTGTCTGTAACATCTTCCCGCTCGCTATGCACCCAACATCTGGCTCCTTGGGGATTTCAACTTAAGGCACCTAAAATGGAGGAATATAGCAACTACTATAGTTTTCTCGTCACTAACACATGATGCAGCTCTATGAAAACTCACACTCAACGACACTTTTAAATCTCTGCACAAAATTCAATTTAAACCATCAAATATAAAAGCCTACTAAACTGGAGAATACACTAGACCTCATCTTCACTAACGAGATGATCTGATAACGAAATGTCACCATATCAAAAACAATATACTCAATCACAACATAATAGAGGTTCAGACATGTATGCGCGAGCCCCAGACCGACATAATGAGATTAGTCACGAGGGAAGCATTCATCCAAATTCACTTCAATAACGGAAAAACATAAAGTGGGACCAAGTAAACCAAGTCCTAACCGATATAAGCTGGTAAGAATATACTAAGCAACACAGACCCCAACTTATGCCTATAACAATTTTTAAAACGCTATTGGTGCCCCAACATCCCGGCTCACTTTGTACTATTTAATCTATCCATACCTCACCTATATATCTGTGCATGGGGATCAGTTCAACTAATCCCTTAAACTTGTTGTTACTCAGAAAAAAAAAAAATCAGCATTTCGGAATTATTACTCAATAGAGTGAAAAACTAATGTGAAGGACCTGGGAGTGATAATGTCAGAGGATCTCACTTTCAAAGACCACAACAATGATATATCACATCTGCTAGAAAAAATGATAGGATGGATAATGAGAACCTTAAAAAACTAGGGATGCCAAGCTCGTGATGATTCTCTTCAAATTTCTTGTTCTCTCTAGGCTGGAATATTGCTGTACCTAAGGGCACCTTTCAAGGCAGGTGAAATTGCTGACCTGGAGAATGTACAGAGCACCTTCACGCACATATAAATATACAGTGGAACTTCGGTATGCAACCTTAATTCGTTCCAGAAGGCTGCTCGAGTGCCGCTTCATTTGAGTATTGAGCAAGTTCTTCCCAACCAATTTTCTGTTTTCTTGGCTGTTCTCACTAATCGTCGTAGGCTCCATGGTGCTTATACAAATAATACAAAAAAAAAAAAAACACAAAGAAACACGAAATAGTTTACAAATACAGTTCTGGCAGGTCATATTTGTTGATCGAGTGCTAAGCTTTGTTCAAGTAGGGAGCTTGTCATATGCGAGGTTCTAACTGTACAATAAAACGCCCAAATTTCTGGAAATTTTTTGAAGTCCCTTCACATGTATTTCCCTTTGGGAAAATGGGTGAGAAAGATACATGATAATATACACTTGGAAAAGCCTAGAGGGGGATTAGTAAAAAACCCAAAATTTTTCATGCAAAAATCACTCCCTACAAAAGCAAAAGGCTCGAAGGCGTGCAACATCCCCACCAATGAAAAGCAGGGGCCCCACGAGTACACTAAGAGACCAATGTTAGGGGCCCAAAACTGTTCAACTGCCTCCCAGCATGCATTAGGGGGGTTACCAATAGACCCGGGCTGTCTTCATGGAGGTGCTGGACAGGCACCTGAACATATAAACTGACATATAAACCGGGGTATGGTTTTTATGTCAGTTTTTGTGCAGCCTGCAGTAACAGCCTGGTTGATCAGGCCCTGATCTACTACGAGGCCTGGTAAGAGACTGGGACAAAGGGGGTTTTGACCCCCCTAAAAAAAAACCCTTTTCAGATAATTCTTCAGGTGTTCACTCAAATCCGGGCCAAAAACATATTCCTTATTTAAATTAATGTACACAATATTCACACCTACTGTTACGCTATGCCTGTAGGACACTCAATACATACTGTCATTGATCCCATGAGTTTAGTGCTTCCCCCGGAATATAACAATTATATATTATTTTTTTTTTATTATCACACTGGGTGATTCCCACCAAGGCAGGGTGGCCCGAAAAAGAAAAACTTTCACCCTCATTCACCCTTTACTGTCTTGCCAAAGGGGGCTTTAAAACTACGTTTTTTTTTCTGCAAAATTTAAAAACCCCCTCCTTCAGAGTGCAGGGCCCGTACTTCCCCCTATGGAAATCAAGTCCGGGCCCGGGCCGGGTTTTCCCCGAACCCCCCTTTTAAATGTTTTCTTTTCTCACACTCCAAAAAACCCTGCAAGTATTAAAAAAACCCTTTTGGGCTCCATTCACTCCCATCAAACATCTTTACGCATGCCGGGTGGAAGTCCCCAAACCCCCCGCACACAAAACTTTAAACCCCCCCCTCCAACCTTTCCTTGGGCCCTCCCCTGCCTTCCTTCCACCAGATGATACAATTTTAAAGTATTCTGTTTCGCCTTTTTTTCCTACATGCCCAAACCCCCTCAAAACCCTTTCCCTACCCCTTGGACAAAATTTTTTGGTAATCCCGCACCTCCTAACTTCCAAACTACGAATTTTCTGCTTATATCACCCCAACTTTCCCCTCAGACATGAATCTCCACTGCCTCCGCCTTTTCCCCTCGCTGCAGCCAAAAACCATGCTTCACCCATAAAAGAGCTTTGGTAAAAATATTTTTCATACTTCCCCCTTTTTGCCCCCAAGGCAAATTTTTGTCTCCACGATCTAGGCCCCACTCCCCTTTTCCCTCATCAATTCATGATTACCTCATCTTTTTAGACCCTTCCGCTGACCGTCACCCCAAATATCTAAATACTTTTCCCTCCCCATATTTTCCCCTCCAATCTGATTAATTTTTCCCCAAATTTTCTGTTTCCTCAAAACCTTACCTTTCCCTGTATTCCTTTTTAAATTTTTTTCTTTTGCATCCCTCCCAAATTCACCCCCAAACCCCTCTGAACTTCCTTCAGAATCCCCCCAAGAGCCAGTGTATCAGAAAAGGCAATGCGACAACTCCCCCTTTGTGTGTGTTTTTATCTTTTAACTCCACCCCTCTTGCCAAGCCCCTCGCATTTTTCTCTTACACCCATCTATAAATTATTAAACAAACCCCGGTGACTCACACCATCCTTGTTAAAAGGGTACTTTACTGGGAAATAATTTCCCTCTTTCCCAATTTTCCACTTAAAACCCCACTTTCCCCGTAAAACCTCACTGCTTTAGTAACCCACCCCTATCCATACACGCAACATCTCCACATTGCCCCCCCCATCCACCTGCTACGCCTTTTTCCCAAAACCATAAATGCCCAAAGATCTTAGCCTTAAATTAAAAATGTTCACTTTATGTTTCACTGTAAACCGTGGGCCACACACCCCCTCCTTTCCTAAAGCCTCCTTGTCATTGTTTCTTTTCCCCGTCTTCTTTAAAATTCTTTAAATAATATCTACCATACATTTTTACCAGGTATATCAACAGACTTATCCCCCTAAAATTTTTTTGCACTCCTTTTGTCCCCTTTGCCTTTTACAAAGGAACTTAATGCTTTCCCAACCCCTAGGTCCTTACCCTCATCATAATTTATTAAAAATTGCAAAAACCACCCCAAAAACTATACCCCCACCTGCTTTTAACTTTCTATTTTTACCCCATCAATCCCGGGGCCTTCCCCTTTTTTCATTTTCCCTTTGCCTCCGAATTCCCCCCCTCCAAATGGCTTCCTCATCTACAAGATGTTATTCTCCTTCCCCGTACAGAAAATCCGTTTCCCCTATCTTCACAAATTTAAAAATTTCCTAAAAATTTTCCCTCCATCTTCCAGTACTTAATTTCCCCTTTTTAAAACTCTCCTCTCCTTTTTTAACTGACAAACCCCATTTTTTCTCTAGGTTTCCTTAACTTTTTAATCTCACTCCAAAATTTTTTTCTTTTTTTCAAAAAAAATTGTTGATAACATCTCCCCACTCTTATTTGCTTCTTTTTACTTGCTTCACCACTCTCTTAACCTTTCTTTTTCCCATTACTTTTCCCCTTCTTGATCACTTTGCTTGAAAAAAACTTTCTATGCAAATTTTTCCTTATACTCTCTTCACATCATCTTCCCCAATTGCTCCTTTCCCCCGCCCCCATTTCCTTAACCACAATTTGCTGAACACCAACATTACATTTTAAAAATCCCCCATTTCTTCGACCCCATTGCCTATGCCTCCTCCCCATTTTCCCCCATGTGTTTTATCTTACCCAACTGCCTCCTCTTTTGTTTAAAAACTTCACCTTTCTCTTCCCTGATGTTTCTTTCCCCTTGTATCCCCTTGTACTTGTGTTTTTTTAATTTGTATTTTTATTATTATTTATCCCTAGTTGTACTTTAGCTCTTTTCCGCAAACAATAGAAAACACCAACTCCATTATGTGTATTGTGACTATACTCTACTGACCAAAATGCTAGAGCAAATTGCCCAAAAATTTCCCCCACTACGTATAGTACAAAAACTCACCCAATTCGGGATAAAAATAACCAAAATTTAAAACCCTAGAAGATGATTGATCAGTCGCCCCTGTAAAAACCCCCATAATCTGCCCACACAATAAAAAACCCTTTTTGGAAGTAACTGCCTTTACTAACAGCACACAACCCAGCACTACCCTAAACAATGCTAAAAGTTATCAGTATTTAATACAACTTTGGGTTTCTTAAGCAAACATATGATGACCCCCGGGTCCTTGAATCATAAAAAACCCCCTTTCCTGATTTTTTCTTACTGAGCCCTGGCTTAAGCAGGATATAAAAAAAATATTTTCCCTCCCCAGGATACACAGCAATCCACAACTGCAGACCTCCCAAGTTGGGGGGGGTATTGAAATTATTTCAAACCCAATTATCTTGTATTAGCACCTTGCATTGTGATAAAATTGGAGAATAGTTTTTGCTAATTTTACTAAAAAAAAACCCTTTAAAGACGCCTATAACAATCCGTCCCCATTTCCCGGTACCCCCACAAACCCCCAAAATTTTCAGTGAGAAACTAAAGGCACTAATAACAAACGACAAATGAAAAAAGCACCCCTTCTCTTAGTGGAGACTTCAACATCAACCTTGGCCAAGTGATCCCCGTAATGTTTCATCAACAATATGAAAACCCTTTATCCCAAAAAACTAAACCCCCAGGTCATAAAAACAAGTGCAACCATAAAAAACCCACATATGGCCCAATTCTACCCCCCTTAAATCGGGAAAATCACAGATAGCACTAAGACCCCTACCCTACCTTCCTCTTGGCAAACTTAGAAACCACACTTTAATACAACAGAGTTTCATTTAGACTCCATGTTTAGGCCTCAATAAGGAAAGTTCACGCTGCCTAGAGACTTGATTGGCCCACAGAATTCTCCAAGGCCCAAAGGTATTGTGACGGGCAAAAATTTTTCTAACAAATTACTTTGATATACAAAAAACATTGCCTAAAAAAGAAGATATCACAAAAAAAACGGCTTGGGTTGCCCCGGTAACGCACCATTTTGAAAAACCATTGATAAGAAACACCAATATGAAAAGCAATATAGGAGGGTTTTAAAAACAAAAAATATTTTAAAAATATTTTCGTCCTCACCCCAAAGAAAAAAAAAAATAAGTAGTAGTTTCCCGAACGAATATAAAAAAAAAATTGGAAAACCTCCTCGTTTAGGGCCCCCAAAAAAAAAAACTTTTCCCAATCCCAATTCACCCCTCCCCACGACAAGACAGTCGTTTTTCCCAAATATTTAATTTTCTAAAACCCCCAAATGCCCGGGGGATAAAATTTCCCAAATCCTTTACTTCTCCCGGGGCCCCAACAAAAAATCAAAAAAAACCCGGGGGTTTTTTTCCCCCCTAATTTTTTAAAAAAAACCCAGTCCCTCGCAAGCTATTAGTTTTTTTTAAAACCTAGGCAACTTCCCAAAAAAAAAACCCAAAGGGACACCCCAAAACATGGGGGGACCTCCTAAAGGAATTCAAAATTCCTTTTATCCAAACTTTTTAAAAGCACAGGAAAAACTTTAATTTTTTAAAAACACAAAAAAATAACCCCGAATTGTTAGGAAAAAAAAAGCCCCATGCAATATAAAAAGGCTGTTTCCGCATTTGGGGGTATCCCTGGTTTTTAGCCTAAAAAAAGCTTTTCACACGTGCCAGGGATCCACCCCACAAATTGACCATTAGGGTTTAAGGGGCCCATGCGCTTGCATATTTCAAACTTCCCTTCTAATAGGTATCAGTTGTCACCATTAAAGACACGCATCAACAACACAGAAAAATTGATTGGAGTTCTGAGGGAAGTGTCCTTGGCCCCCTGTCTTCCTCTTATACTCAAGGTCTTAAAACGATTTAAACACCTGAACCCCATTTTTTTGCTGACAACACGACTTATGTATCTCTCCCCTAATCTTGCCACCCTAAAACCCCATTGTTAAATGAGGGTGATCAAAATATCGACTTGGTGCCCCAAATAAACTTACGCTTAACACTGAAAAAAAACCTACTACATTTTGTTTGGGCAGAGCGGGAGATGCGAAAAATTAACATTAAGATCGAAAACACTCTGGTTGCCGGGGCATAATGAGGGAAAATTTCCCTAGGCTTACTCGACAAAAACCCTAAACTCAGACCCTATCCAACAATAAAAAAAAGTACCCAAAAAAAAAAAAAAAAAAAGGTTTGGGGACCCTTCCAAGATCGATATTTGCCCCCAAACTGCCCTTTCCCTTCCTTTCATTATATCCTACCTCACCTATGCTATTGTGTTGGGGTTCAACTGCAGCAACACACCTAAAGCAATAAAAAACCCAACAAAAGCCCAGTAAGAAAAATCACAAAACCCCATCCTGGAAACACCCCCCCCATCTTCATAGATCAAATTCTCCTGTTCAGTTCATCCCCACTTACTATGTGAAATCTACATCACAGGCCCTTTAAAATTCCATTTAACCCTTGACCTAAAAGCTTTCTTGATGTTGCAAAGAACCCCAGGACAAACACCGCACAAAATCTTTGACTTCCCCCGTGTCAGACTAAACCTTTACAAAAATTTCAATGTATGCAAAGGCCCTAAAATTGGAACACCCTCCTGAAATTCAAAACCCTGCGACACATTCTCCCCTTCAAAACTACCATCGAAAAAATCTTATCTCTGAAAACCCCCTGTCAACTAATTCACGAATACCACCTGGGGTTAAAACTTAATCATCACCATTTGCCAATAAACAGAAATATCAATTAAATTAAAAATAATGAATTTTAATAGTATAATTTGGGCCCTGTGTACCCAAATACGAAATATGTATAGTGCCAAAAAAAAGCTTCAATTGCTAAATTTACAAACTGTATTTATACTTACCCCTAATACCAACTTACCTCTAATTTTGAAATATTTTAAACTTAGTTTTAAAATTTAAGTCTGCCCGAAATCCCTACCCTGCTGGTGTTTAGTGGTACCTCTGAATTATTTTTTACTACAGTAAACCACACAAAAACCAAATTCTGAAAATCAGCTTGTAATCCTTTAAGAGAAAAAATTTTTAAATTTGAATTTTTACTCTCGTGTAGCTCAACTGAAAGTGTCGATATTCTGTGGCCCCTCTAAAAATTAACCCTGAAGTTATCAACAGTTTTTATTCAATAAACCCAAAAAAAACTACTGTATTTCGCCCTACTCTATTTGTATCTTATTTATCCTCTTTTTCTTAAAATTGTATTCCCTATAAAAAACCCCTTTCTATACAAGTTAATCAAAGGGCTCCCATTATCATTTACACCTGGCACCCCAAAAATTTCCTACCACACCTTCTAAAAGTTTCTCCTACTTTAGCTTAGGTTCCCCACCCAATTACTCTTTCACTTGCTTCAAAACCCCATTCTTACTTTAAAATCTCCAAAAAACTCTCTTCCCTACATTCCTCTTTCTCCCGGTGCATCACGTTATTATGACCCCCCTTTTTCGATCCCCCTTTACTTTTTTCCCCAATAATTTTGAATTTAACATTAATTCTCTTTTCTCCCTTTCCCTAACGTCCTTCAACTTTTGCTACCCCTTTCCTTGCTCTAACTCTTTGAACCCAGATTTAAAACCCATTTTTTTCCCCCCCGAAAACCCCCTCCCCTTCAGCTTGTTTCGCAGGGCCAGGATATCCAACTTCTTTTTTATTCAAAACATAGCAATCATCTGTTTCTTGTCATCCGCACTACATCCCCGCACCTTCAAGATTCCCGTGGGTCACAGCTACCCCCCTGGAATATTTCTACAGTTTAATTTAATTTAAAAATAAATTTTTTTTTTTTAACACAGGCCAATACCCTGCTTTGGTGGGAATCGGCAGGTGTTAAAAAAAAAAAAAATTACTGTGGACCCCTGGTTAACGATATTTTTTTATTCGAGAGTATTTAGGGGCCCGCACTGACCGATTTTGCTCAATAAGGAATATTTTGAAGTAGATTGTCCATTTCAGACCCCAAACATACAGTCAAAAGACTTAAATAAATACCTTACATATTTTGGTGCATTTTGGGGGTGATCGTTAAACGGGGGTCCACTGTTTATTAATATAAATGAATTGTACTAATATTCAGGTGGTGATGGTAGCTTTTACCCTCACACTTTCTTGCTTTTTTTTCTTTACGAGTGCTTTCGTAGGACCCGAGGGTTTAGGGGGAGGGGCGTGTGTGAGTGAGGGCCTTTTGGCCTTCTATCTCGAATGCTTATTTCCCCAATGATTTCATCATGAACTCATATCGTTTTTTTCGCGCTGCTAGCTGCGGAACTCTTTGTTGAATGTGACTATGATTACCTAGTGAAAAAAATTGTTGATTTTAGTGGCTCTGGGAAGGCCCACCCTTTTCCCGCCTCCCCCTTCCTTTATCTGGCTCAGCCATTCGCCCCCATTTTCTTATGGCTAGAGGGGGGTTTTTCCCAGTCCACAAAAATGTTGAGTGCCCCTTTTCATCCCCTGCCGCACCCACAATTTTTTCCTCACTTCTTTGAATGGTCGCCCCGGGGTGCCCATTTTCCTGCCCCAAGCAAATATCAAAAAGGTTGACCGGGTTTAACAAGCCAAATTTTAAAAGGTTTAAAAAAAGCACTCCAAACCACCAGGACAAGTAAGATAACCCGCAGTTACACGTCCTGACCCCAGCAGTTCCTTTTTCATCTACAGCGTTTCTGGGTACCGTGTTTCCTGTGTGGGTTGTTAAGAACAATTTAAAAAGGGATTGCAGTAGGGGAAATCCCTTTTGGGCCCCCGAGAAGCTTTTTTTAAAGGGGCATGCCGAGGTTCATCGTAACATAGTAGTAGTGTGATTTGCTTTTGCAAGAGTGAAAAATTTATTGTCATTGTGTGTAGTAGTGTTAAGGCTGCGGTTTGTTGTAACTATTTGCACGAGTGGTTTTGTACCTGGGGCATTGTGCGAATCGTACCAACGTGGCTTTAATTGAGTGAGGGAAAACTGGCTGGGGGTGACCCTTTGGGCTGGGCCTATTCAATTCAAATTTTGTTCAGTTATCTCATAAGGGTTACAATGGGGGTTTTTCAAGTTTTGAGTATTTTGTTTGGGTTTTCATGTTATAAAATACTAATTCAGAGGGGGCACAGGACACCTAGCATGGCCCCAAACATTCGAGGGACTTAGATTAAATTTTTAACATTTTTTCTTACAGTTTTTGGGTTTTAAAGGTAAGTGATTTTCATCAAATTTGTGGTTTGCAAACCCACTGCCACTTACACCCATACTGCATGTGTCTAGTGGGTGAATGTCCCTTCCTTGCTTTCCTATTTTCCCATTCCCTTTAAATTCACATTATCGTCATATGGGATAAGGGCGGGTTTAACTGATCCAGGCCAAGCAACACTCCAAGCCAGACAGTCCAGGCCAAGTTAGCCTGCAGCTACAGCTGCTCTGACCCCCAGCACGTCTTTGTGAATGTTCTACAGTGTTCCGGCCTTACCATTGTTTTCCTGCATTGAGAAAACAACTCCTGGGTAGTCCAAGCCAGTGCTGCCGAGGAAGCCAGTGTGAAATCTGCTTCCATTGTGTCTGCACTGCTTTGCATTGCCAGTAAAATGACAGTAGAAGCAAATATTTACCTAGTGGCTTAGTGTGGGCTGATAAGCCAGATGGCTTTAAAGAGTGAGTAATGTTAGATAGAGCAGAGTAGTTTTTGGGCTCTACCTCCATCGCCCACATATCTCTCCATGCTTGTACTGTTCAAACCACTGCTCACAGACCAGGTGAAGAAAGAAGATATTCTGAGCGCCAACGAGAAAGCTGAGGTTCTGTGAGTCGTCAGAGAGCGCATATTCATCTCTCAGAAGTCGCCTGTCAATATACTACTGTGTAACTACGTCAACTTTCTTTCACCGCTACACTAGGATTATTTCTGACCTTCAGCAACATTGTTTCACTTTATAGACAGTTAATTGTCATTTGTAAGCCTGTATTAAGACTTTAAAAGGCTCAGAGTGTATTTCAGTGTAATATATGTTTTGCTCAGTGTAACTGAACTATTAAATGCAGTTACATAATTAAGTTGCTTGTCCTAGTGTCATTGCTGTGTTTTCTAATACATTTTCTAGTTCAGACTGAAACTTTACTGCTAAATTCCCAGTACTACTTCAAATTGCACTGTTCATCTGAGGTGTGAGTGTGTAACTTATGCTATTCTTATAACATTAAGTAATTTTTGTTCATGTACATGTACATAAGTGCACCTGCATGAGTTGTCATGCATGTCAGTGTGTGTGTGGATTGTCTGGAATAGCCCAGGTGAGTCATGCATTGTGAGGGAAAAGTTAAGTAGATAGGAGTAGCGAGGGAGTATATAGTAACAATAGTTTCATTGCCGGCTACTTGTTAAGGTAGGGTAAGTCAAGCTCCCGCTATTCCCGCCTTTTTCCCCCTCCCCGAAAGTGATAGTTTGACTGCCGGCTGCTTGTTAAGGTAGTGTCAGTCTAGCTAGTTTGACTGCCGGCTGCTTGTTAAGGTAGTGTCAGTCTAGCTCCCACTATCCCTTCCCCTCCCTCTTCCCCCCCCCCCCCGAAAGGTGACGTGTGGGGCTCTGGTCAAACAGTAAATCACTCGACTCTCAGCTCCCAACACTACTCTTGGATGACAGAGAGGGTCACCTGTCAATCAACGAGAAAAACTGAAGGAGACAGACTAACGTCCTGGATTTACTTGCCTGTGCACTTGTATGAAGAATCAGGACATAACCCCTCATCATTACAGTGGTCAAGAACCTGATCTCCTGTCATCAGGAAAGATTACTTACAGCCACTAGAACGAGCCAGTGGGTTGTAACCAACACCTGCGACCCCCCCCCCCCATCATCAGCAACGGCTACGATTTCAACAACACAGTGTCACCAACACCAGACACCCAAGTTTTAAATTAGCGTTGAATTCAGTTATTTATTTTTTTCATTTTCTTTAATGAGGTTTAAATATTTTCATATTTAAGTGGTTTTATATTTTATATGTTCTATATAATAAAGTGTTTATGTTTGTCTGTTATTATTTCTTTTTCTATTCATTAATTTTCCTGAGGAGGAGCCAGCTTTGGTAATACTGTCTGAAGTTGTTACAGAGCTGAGTAAGCCTTCACAAGTGGCGACCTTGCCAGGATCAACTCTATGAATAAAGTTTTCAACTCCATCTCAAATCTACCATTGGAAAACTTCAACACCGCTACCACAGACGGTTACCACCAGCCATGAGTAATCATTCTCTATGGTAGGACTACAGTACAGGTATTTAAAACATTTGGTGATTGTTATAGTCTCAATTTATTGTAAGTCAAGTCAGGCAGGATATAAGTTTAATTCTGCCACCTTTTGGGAAGCTTGAAACACTTTGGGGATTAGACTCTGGGGGCCCCGGGATTTTTCCAGTGACAATTTGTTTCTTTGGGAGCTCTTTTTTATGTAAAGGGGAAAATGTCGTAGGACACTTTTGTTTTGTTGGTGAGAAGATTGGATGGTCAAGGGACCCCATTCTACTTACTGTTTGCTCGGAGCCGGCATAGAACCCTTCTTTTTAAATTTAAATACATATTTTTTAAATTGAAGCAGGGATCGAGCCCTCTGGTTTATTTACAGTTTGAGCAGAGCAGGAATTGAACACTCCGTTTTCTTTAATACCCGTTTCATTTTCCCCTGGTAGTTTAAGTTATTCTTGCAAATATGGAGGAATACCAGTTTTTGGATGAACCTGGAAGTAAGTTAGGAATAACAGGGAAAAATTTAGAATCTTTCATTAGTGTTAAAATCCAGGAAAGACTTGAAAGAGAGAGAATAGAAAGAGAAAGAGAAGACAAAAAGGAGCGTGATAGACTTGATCATGAGGAAAGAGCTAAAGTACGTGAGGAACAAGTTAAATTAAGGGAACTTGAGGAAAGAGCAAAGGATAGAGAATATGAGTTAAGGGAGAGAGAAAAGGATCGCAAGCTCGAACAAGCTCGCCTGAATTAGAGAATAAAAATTTAAACTTTCTCACAACAGCAATTAGATGAAGGAGTGATGGAACAATGGGCAGCTAGTGCACATATTCCAACACCTAATTTACCTCCCTTCACAGAGGGGGAAGACATAACTTCATACATTATCAGGTTTGAAAATACCGCTACCCTCTGTGAATGGCCTGCTGACACCTGGGCTACCAGGTTAGGAATGTTATTTTCTGGTACCGCTTTGAATATCTAGGGCAACTTTGTCGCAGGATTAATATGAAAATTATAACCTACTGAAGAAGGCAATCCTTAAAGCATATCAAAAAAACCACTAATTCTTACAGGAAGATTTCAGGTATGCCACCTTACAGCCTGGCCAGAACTTTCAGCAGTTACAGGTAACACTTTCGTTTGTTCGACTTTTGGATAGAGAGTTCAGGAATTGATCGCAGTTATGAATCTCTTAAGAGACTTCAGGGTTGCTGACCAGTTCCTGACAGCTCTTCCCCATCAGATACGAACATTCATCAGAGAACGTAACCTGATTAAAGCTGAGGAAGTTGCTGAGGCTGCTGATCTGTATGCTGAGGCTCACAATTCCTATAAAGACCTAAAGGGATCGAACCCTAAGGGCAAGGGTTCATCAGACCTTAAGAAATCAAAGCCTCTAGTGGAAAGTATAGTAATCTGTTTACATTAATGTTTTATCACTGACTTCATCATTGCTTAATTAATCTTAAGTTAATTTTAAGCCAGCCCGTAATGCTATGCATAGTATAAGTGGCTTTGGCATACTGCTCTTATCTGTATTTTTTTGTACCTCTGTATGTGTGCACAAATTTATAATAAATAAATAAATAAATAAATAAAGTAAAATGACTTCTTTTATTCCTGTTTGTCATTTGTGTGGTGTAAAGGGACATAAACGTCCAGATTGTCCTTCTAAGAAGGTCCAAAAAGTTGGAAGATGTTTTAAAGACTGTAATGACCAAGCACCCTTCTGTTCAGGAACAGTTAATGGACTTAATGTATCTACCATTTTACGAGACACTGGATGCACATGTATAGTCATTTCTGATAAGCTGTTCCCTAACCTTAAAGAAACTCATTCCTCTGTTTATACTTTCAGAACTACTTGGGCCGTATGGACACTTTTCCTACCATCCATTGTTACATTAGGTCTAAATGGTTCACAGGTTGGTCTGAAGCCGTACTGCCCCCATCACTTCTTGCTCCGTACTAATAGGTATTGAAAAAGGTCCCAAATTCTTCCTTCTGGGGTTTGACCTTTCAGCACCAAAGATGGACATAATTTGTTTCAGATACTTTTCCCTGTAGAGTCAAGAGAATTTCCCTCGAAAGTTCAGATGGAGACAATGTCTTGTGAGATTCATGTGGGATTAAAACCAGTGATGATACTCCGAAAGGGGGGGGTAGTAGGATCAACCGGTTCACTTGTTAGATGAAAGTGAAGATATCACCTCCGATACCATAAATGTTTTGACTAGGGCTCAGACAAAAGCCCAGGCTTCTCCTACTGTCCATCCTTTGATTTTCCCTGACTTTAAGCCTTTAGATATATCGAAGGACTCCTTTGTCAATTTACAACGTAATTGCCCTTCTCTTCAGAATTGCCATAATGCCGCTAAACAAAATCAAGTTATCCAAAGGAAAAACTTTTCATATATATTTGAATATATAAAAGGTATCTTGTACAAGTCAGTATTCAAATTAAATTCAGATGAGATAGACTATTCCATCTTAGTCAATGCAGAGAGACTGTTCTTAAAATGGCTCATGACCTGCCAGTGGCCGGACATTTCTCGCATCGTAAAACCTTAAATAAAATTAGGGAAACCTATTTTTGGCCGAAAATGTCCTCAGATGTCACTACCTATTGTAGATCGTGTAAAGTTTGCCAACTGTCATTCTCCCGAGGTACCAGGCGAGTACCTATGGTCAAAATGCCAGTCTTTACGGTACCTTTTGAAAGAGTAGCTATTGACATCGTTGGTCCTTTATCTCCACTTTCATCTGGGGGGGACAGATATATATTAACATTAGTTGATTATGCTTCGAGTTTCCCTGAAGCCGTTCCCTTAAAGACCATAACTACTACAGAGGTGGCTGAAGCACTTTTGTCCATCTTCTCCAGAGTGGGCATCCCTAGAGAAATTTTGTCTGACCGTGGGACACAATTCACATCTGACTTAATGCAACATCTATACCAACTTTTGGGAGTGAAGCCTCTCTTCACCACACCCTATCATCCCCGCTGTAATGGGAGGATTTAGCGCCAGCATTCGATTCTCAAGTCAATTTAAGGAACTTTGCTCCCTTAAACCCAAGGGAGTGGCATCGTTACCTACCTGTGCTTTGTTTGCCATGAGGGAAGTTCCCAGTGACTCTTTAGGGTTTTCACCTTTTGAACTTCTCTATGGTAGATAGGCCAGAGGCCCATTGTCCATCCTTCATGACTTATGGACTAATGAGAAGGTAAATGCTGAGGTTCAGTTTTCTTATCAGTTTCTCCTTGACCTTAGATCCAAACTTGAGGAAACCTCTGACATAGTTTCGAAAAACTTAAGCTTGTCAATGGACCAGTACAAAACGTATTTTGATTCCAAAAGTCAGAGGAGAAGTTTTAAAGTAGGGGATGAAGTTCTGGTACTTTGCCTATAAAGTCAAATAAATTATTAGTAGCATGGAAAGGTCCATATAAAGTATTAAAAATTTGTGGGAAAAATTTGACTACCTCATAGAAGTCAAGGGGAAACCTAAGCTTTATTTATATCAACATCCCTTAAGAAATATTACCGAAGAAATTCGGTTAACTGCCTTAACAACTTTGACTTAGTTTTTCCACACGAACTTGATAAGACAACTGAAGAATGTAAAGTGTGGTAATTGACCTCTAACTTAGACTATGATGAAGAACTACATGATTGGTGACTCTTGACCACTCGGGCACAACCAACATTAAAAATTAATGATCTTTGGATGACCATTAAGAGACATGAATACTTCATTTTTGTGAGTAACTTTTCAGACGTCTTTACTGATATTCCAGGTGTTACCTCCATGGTAGTCCATAAGATTGACTTAGTGACAGACGATCCTATCAAACGGAAATTATACCCAGTTCCAGTTCACCTTAGGGATGCATTTGACTGAGAGATAGACAGATTATTAAAACTAAAGATCATTGAACCTTCAGTATCTGCATATTGCTCACCAGTAGTCATGGTTAAGAAGGAGGATAATTCATATAGACTTGCTATTGACTTCAGAGGCCTTAACCCTTTGACTGTCGCGGCCGTATATATACGTTTTACGAGGTGCCGTGTTTGACGTATATATACTCATAAATTCTAGCGGCTTCAAATCAAGCAGGAGAAAGCTGGTAGGCCCACATGTGAGAGAATGGGTCTGTGTGGTCAGTGTGCACCATATAAAAAAAATCCTGGAGCACGCAGTGCATAATGAGAAAAAAAAAACTCCGACCGTTTTTTTTAAATTTAAAATGCCGACTTTGTGGTCTATTTTCGTATAGTATTTATGGTTTTTATTCTCGTTTTCTTGGTCTCATTTGTTTAGAATGGAAAACATATTACAGAAAATAGAGGTGATTTTGTTTGATTTTATTTATAAAAAGAACCTAGAAATGGAGCTCAAAGTAGGGGAAATGCTTGATTTTTGCCAATGTTCAAAAGTAAACAATGATGCCTTTGTCCAAAAAATGTCCAACTAGCCATTCTAATATGCAGTCATGAATGGGTTGATGTTATTTATACAGTTATTACAGCATTGCAGTAGTCTGCATAATAGTAAGTCTAATATTTTTTGTTTGAATAAAATTCAAAATAAAAAGCAAGAGTAATATCAGAAGGGCCTGGGGGACGTGACTGATGAACAAAGAAATGTTATTTTAGGCCAGGAATGTCTGCATTGTTCATTCGGGACCTTATTTTGAAATTGTCATATTTTTTAGTTTTCGTGAAATTGGCCAAATTGAAAATTTCTGACCACTTATTAGGTAGTTGAAATCAGTAAATGGGCAGTTTCTTGTATTCAATCGATAGAAAAATGAAGTTCTAAAGAAATAGCTATGGGGTTTGGGTGACTGGAACAATGGAATTAGCGAAAATAGGTCAAATTTGGGCAAAATCGCGATTTGTAAACAGCGCCGAGGTCTCTAACTTCGCGAGAGCATAATTCCGTCAGTTTTCCATCAAATTTCTTTTTTTTTGGGAAAAGATTTTTCTATCATTTCATAAGAAAAAATTATTTTTTTTTTTTTTTAAATTTTGCGACACCAGGAGACACCTCAGGATTGGGGGTTGCGACAGTCAAAGGGTTAATGCTATACTCGGTGGGATGCTGAACCTATGCCCTTGATAGATTAGCGATCTACACAAATTTTATGACGCTTCCTTCTTTCCGGATTGATATTGCGCAGGCATATCTATTGATGTAATGTTAGATCCTTCTTCTAAGCAGTACACCGCTTTTCCTACACACCAAGGACTGATGCAGTATAGAAATATGCCCTTCGGTTTGGTAACTGCCTGTGCTACCTACGTGAGACTGATGAGAAAGGTCTTGGGTAATATGCAAAATATTTCAGTTTATTTTGATAACATTTACGTAATGACATCCACATGGGGCGAACATATCCAAACATTAACATCAGTTTTGTGTAGGTTACGCTCACATTGGCCTCACTGCCAAGCCGAAGAAATGCTTCCCTTGGGGATACAAGATTAGTATCTTGGAACTGATACTTTCTAATAACCTCTAGCAGCCTTCCCCAGTAAGATCAAAGCTTTATTAGAATTTAAATTCCCCAAAACCAAAAGCTCATGCGTAGCTTTCTTTGTTCTGTAAATTTTTATGCACGGTTTATCCGAACCTTACTGATCATACAGGCATCTTATCCGGGCTTCCTTAAAAGTCTGTGAGGAACCTCTTGAACTTTCGACGTAGCTCGGGAAAAGTTTAATGAGATTAAAAAAAATCTTTTCGAAAGACCCTATACTTAAGATTCCAGATATTAATAAAACATTTTGTTTTAAAAAACTGATGCCTCCAATCTGGCCCTAGGTGCGGTGTTACTACAATACCATGAAAGGTACTCCCTACCCTGTATGCTTCCCAAGCCGGAAACTCCTTCCCGCAGAAACGAGATACTCCACCTAGAAAAGGAATGTTTGGTCCTTGTGTGGGGTTTTCTCCAAACTTAAATTTTATTTGCTGGGAAAAGAATTCATTTTTTGAAACGGACCACAACCTTTGATTACCTAGAAACTTTTAAGGGAACCAACAGTCGCCTCTTTAGGTGGACATTGGCACCCGGGGTTTTAAGTTCCTATTGTGAAATTCAATGGTTCATCCTTTTTTTCTCGACTGGTTGTGGCAGTCAGTAGAAGATTGTTCCCTTACCGACTTCCCCTGTTAGAACTTTTCCTCCCCTTTTTTTATACCCTTGCCTTAAGTCTGGTAGGGGGGAGTGTGGGGGAAAGTTCAGTAGTAGGAGTGCAGGGAGTACTGTAAAGTAAAAATGTTTTTTTTCCCGGCTACTTTTTAAAGGGTGGGTAAGTCGCCCCTGCTGTTCCCCCCTTTTTCCCCCTCCCCAAAGTGAAGTTCATTCCCGGCTATTTTTTTAAGGTGGGTAAGTCAAGCCCCCGCTTTTCCCCCGCCTTTTTCCCCCCCCCCAAAAGTGATAGTTTGACTGCGGGTTGTTAAGGTAGTGCGCTACCCCACTATCCTTCCCCTCCCTCTTCCCCCCCTTCCCCAAAGGTGACGTGTGGGGGTCTGGTCAAACAGTAAATCACTGACTCCAGCTCCCCAAAATACTCTTGGATGACGAGAGGGTCACCTTTTAAAAAAGAAAACTGAAGGAGCGGACTAACGCCTGGAGACGTCCCTATTGGATTTTTCTTGCCTGTGCACTTGTATGAAGAATCAGGAATAACCCCCCCATTACAGCGGTCAAGAACCCGATCTCCTGTCACAGGGAAAAATTACTTACAGCACAGAACGAGCCCGTGGGGTTGTACCAAACCCGCGACCCCCCCCCCCCCCATCATCAGCAAAGGCTCGATTTCACAAACAGGTCACCAAACCAGACACCCAAATTTTTAAAAAATTTGCGTTGAATTTTGTATTTATTTTTTTAATTTTTTTAATGTGGGTTAAATTTTTTTAAAATTTTAAATGTTTTTTATTTTTTATTTCTATAATAAAGTGTTTTGTTTGCTCTTTTATTTCTTTTCATTCATAATTTTTCCCGGGGGCCAGCTTTGGTAAAACTGTCTGAATTGTTACAGAGTGAGAAAACCCTTCACATCATATAGCAGTGTGTGTGTGGTTTGTCTGGGTTGCCTGGGTGAGTCAGCATGATAGGTGTGTGTGGATTGCTGGATAGCCCGGGGGGGTCATGCAGATAGCGTGTGGTGGATTGTCGGGGGATAGCCTGGGTGGGTCTTTTTTTTACCAAATTTTTGCATTTTTACTGTGAACAAGCTTACTCCTGAAATTAGTTTCAGTTTCATGAATACATTCTTTTTGAGAATTTTTGGTTACCTTTAAACTGTATTAAAGCAAGGCAGCCTGTTAAATCTACGTTCCTTGCCATTATCTAGTGGGTTAGCCCCTATTTAAAAATTTGAAATAGTAAAAAATTTGCGTCTTATATTTCTATTTATACATTAAAAATTGTTTTGTTTAACGTTTGGTCAACTGGGATTGAGTGTTAAAACTTTCCAACAAAAAAGTAAATGAAGCAGATCACACGCGCATATAAAAAAGAAATAAGAACAAAAGAAAGGAGGAACCTGCAGCGGGCTGTTGGCCCTTTTCAGGCAGGTTTTACATTTCTTTTCCCATTAAAAAATTTGCTAAATTTTAATTCCCAAGAAATAAGTTGATTAAATCCACTCAAATAACCAATAGGGTTTCCATAATTTGAAACTCCCCAAAAGTCCAGCCTAATCCCCCAAAGGTAACTGTCCATCATCTTACCTTTTTCCAAACCATATTTCCTATGCCCTTTTCAAAAAAAACTTTTTAAATTTTTAAATCCATTATGGGGTTTTCTTTTGGAGGTTCCCCAAGCCTTGTTTTTCCCCTTTATTATCCCTATCTTATTTAAATTCGTCGGTCTCCCCTCTTCTTCTAACAAGGAATGAACTTAAATCTTCAATCTTTCTTCATAAGGAATTTTTCAAGCTATGTATAATTTTTTCATCCACGCTAAATTTTTTTCTAACAAAATTTATGTCCATTCTGAAAATTGGGAGACCAAAATTAGCTGCAAAATCTAGGTGGGCCACTAATGATGTATAAAGCTGCGTAGACCTCTGTTCTGTGTTACACTTTTGATTAAATCCAGTAATCTATTTCCTTTTTACGTCGTTTTTAGGCATTGCTGTTTGTTTAAGGTTGCTGTTTACCATAACCCCCAAGCCCTTTTTTGCAATCTTAGGGTTTAAAGTTCTACATTTTTTAAAACTTAAAGGCAGGGTTATGGACACTCCCGGTTCAGAACCTTGCATTTATCTACATTGAACTGCATCTGCCACTTTTTGCCAAAGGTGATTTTGTCAAATCCCCCCTAAAGTTCCCCAAACTCTCTTTGAATAATTTATCCTACTATTTTCCCGTGTCCATCGGCGAATTTGCCTTCACTAGTAACCCCTTCATAAATTTTCAATTGAATATATTATTAAAACAACACGGGCCCAAGACTGCCCCTTTGGGAAAATGCCACTTGTTACTGATCCCACTGATTTAAACCCATTTTTGGACCTCTTTGCTTTTTGCTGTGAGCCCTGATTTGATCCATGGAGCACCCTTCCCCCCAAACCCTAGCTGCTACTTTCTTCAACTCTTTGGTGCGGAACTCTATCAAATGCCTTATAAAATCTAAAATAAATAATATCAAAATTCTTTATCGTGGTCAACAGCCCTTTAAAAGCTTTAAGAAGAAATTAATAAATTATTAGACAAGACCCGGGCCCCTTGTGAATCCCTGCTGGTATCATTAATCAAGCTATGCTTTGAGATGGCTTCTTTTAATCTCAGTATAATTGACTCTGAATTTGCCTAAATTTGGGTCAGGTTATGGGCGGTAAATTTTACGGTAGATTGTCCCCCCGTTTTTAAAAAAGGAATTAATTTTGCCATCTTCCCCATACAAAACTGCACCTGTTTGAAAAGATTAAATTAAAATATTAGGTAATGGTTTCCGACTTCCATTTTTTTATTCCTTTTTAACCCCGAAAAAAAAACCCCATCAGGGACCGGTGGACTTTTTTTGCTTAAAAGGGGCCCCACTTTCCCCAACCCCTTTCCTGGAATGGGTTCATAATTTTTTTCTTCTGATCCCTTAAAAAATTAAAATTTCCGGAAAATTATTAGTGTCTTCTGTGTAAAAACCGAGAGAAAATAAATTATTTAAATCGAGACTTTCATTCTCTTTGTCAGTAAGATGCCCATATTTTTTTAAGCGGACTTTCTTATCTCTGACTTTTGTTTTAAGACCTGGAAAAAAAATTTTTGGGTTAGTTTTAAATCCCTAGCAACTTTAATTTCATAGTCCCTTTTTTTTTTCTTATCCCCTTTTAAAGTCCCTCTTAAGTCAATATCTGATTCATAAGATGACCCTGCCCCTTTTGATTGCCTATAAATTCCTTTCTTATCCCAGTAGATTTTTCAGCCTATTATTCCCATTTTTTGGGTTTATTTCTATTTTATCTGATTTCTTATAAAGGGGTAAACGTTCTTTGAGCAGCTTATTTGTTCAGAAAAAGCCTATTGATGCCTTTCGTACCCCAGTAACAGATAAGTGTTCTCTGCCCCTGAAAAAGCAAGCGAAAATCTGGGACTGTTACTGATTCCCACTAACAACTTCCATTCAATTCTTGTAATTTATTTTTGGTCCTTCACCCAGCCTTAAACTTCTAAAATTTTAAAAGGGATTCTTGTTTGCCAGAAAATAAGTCAAGAGGTTATTACCCTTGTAGGTTCTGTCACAAACTGCTTCAAAAAAAAATCCGAAAACTACCCCTAAGAAAATTTTGTTTAAATTCCCAGTCAAAAATTCCAATCAATATGACAAAATTAAAAATCTCCTAGAAATTACACATTATCGTGCCTTGTGGGCCCCAAAAATTTCCTCCCCTAGTAGTTCCCCCCCGGTCCCCATTAAATTTGGGGGACGGGATATCACCCAAAATTAATTTTTTTTTGTCCCTTGAAAATTTTATCCAAAAAGACTCTGTATGTGTTACTTCAGATTTAAAACCCTTTTTAGCAACAGTTCAAGCGATCTGGACATACAAGCCACCCCCCCCCCCCCCCCGATATTTTTTTTAAATTGGAACAATTAAAACCCCCGGAATGGACTTCTGCGGGGATGTCCCCCACTTTTTTAATTAAACCACATCTCAGTAAGGCCCAAATACTCATGTTACCTGCACTAAACTGTCCAAAACCCTCATCTTATTCCTACACTGCGCTATTTTGTAAAAAAATTAAGACCCTCCCATTCTTTTTCCCCTTCCCCCTCCTTTCTGTTATTCCACTAAAAACCCATTACTGTCATTGTCAATTAGTGCCACTGGCTTTCCAATACCTCCTCATTTTTCCTATTACTGTTCTCTAGTCTCATGTTTTCCCCTGCGACTTTTACAGTTTTCCCGCCAAAAAAACCCATACCCCTAACTATTTTTATTTTAAAAAACCTAACCCCCTCCACTTTTGGTTTTTGGCCCCGGCTCCCACCCACACCTGACAGTGAACCCCATCCCTGGCATACTGTCATTTCTGCCATAGAAGAGGTCCCAGTTGCAATGAATGTTACGCTTTTTTACAGTATTTGTCCAGCAGCAATGACACCAAAATTGCTTGGACAACCATTCATTTTCCCAACCCCCCCTTGGCAAAATGCACATATGACAGGTTTTCCCCCCCTTCTTTCCAATTTTTCTCTTTGTGACCTATACCGCTAATCAGGTCCTCACCCTAGTCTGCCAACTCTTGCCTCCACACTGAACAGATAATAGGATTGCCCCATTACCCCTATGATGTCACCAACGGCTAAAAAATATCCTTCTCCCACCCCAGGGGGAAAAAAATACTTCTGCCCCTCTCCTATCCTTCAAAAAAGAAGCCCACCGTACCTAACTGGCTACCCCAACAACCAATGTTTTTGGCCCATTCCCAGAGAACACTCACTTCGTCGGGTAGCACCGGGAATGAGTTGGAATTTTTCCCAGGGCAGTCTTCTGGTTTTTTTTGTTGTTTCTGCCTCCCCAAACCGTTTTTTTAATTTTTCAGCTTGGTTTTCCCTTTGCCCGGCCACTTGACCAAGCCCCCCCTCTTAACCTGGGGACCACACGGGGGATTTACGAATCCTCTTTTCTCCTCGTTAATGCCGTATCCCCATTTAGCAACTCTGAGTTTTTTCTCTCAGTGCGGGTAAACTGTAAAGAGAGGGCATCGGTTCAATTCACGAAGTACACAAACAGGTCTTCACCAAAAAAACATCTTCATGGCCCCCTCCAGAAGCTGGCCCTAGTGAGGGGGACTTAAAAAGTCGAGAGTTGTGTTTATTAGAATCTGTGTGCCACTCTCCCCCTTTTTTTACATCAACACAAGGTATTATAAGTGATATGTTGCACTTTGGTGTACTTGGTCCCTTTGTCAATGGTAAGCGTGTGTAGGAGATTTTTTGGGGGGACTGGTTCTTACCTACAGCTGCACTTCATGCTTACAACAACATAGCAATTAGTAATTTTGTGAGTTCCCGGGATGCCCAAGGAAGTTCCCAGGTGTTTTTTCTTTTGCATTGCAACATTACCTTTTACCGGGATTTTTTTTTTTTTTTTCTAGGTAATTTTTTTACAACTGTGGTTGGGTAAGAGGTTGTCTTCACCTTCTTGTGATTCGCAATTTTATTAATTTCAGTAGGTATACAGTGGCCCCCCGGTTTTTAGAAAATTTTTTCTTTCCAAAAAGTATGTTCAGGTGATATGAAGAATTTGTTCCTTTAAGGAATATTGGAAAATTAATTAGAAAAATTTCAGACCCCCCAAACTTTCCGTACAAATGCCTTAATAATAATTTTACTTTTTTTGGGCATTGGGAGGTGATCTTTAAAGCGGGGGGTTTCACTGTATAGGTGGGCAGTACCTGAATTGACTCAAGTGGAAGTTATATTAAATTTTTGAACCCTTGTTTGTGAATATTCAGAATTCAATTTTATGATCAATTTACACCTACCCGGGGTCTGGTGGCTAAAGCTCCTGCTTCACACACGGGGGGGGCCCGGGTTCCCGGCCCGGGGGGGAAAAATTTTGACACTTTTCCTTACCTGTTGTCCTGTTCCCCTAGCAGCAAATAGGGTCCCCTGGGTTTAGTGCGGGTGTGGGTCGCCCTGGGGGACAAGTTTAAAGGGGACCCAATGGAAAAATTTAGCCCCCGATGGCCCATTTCTTGGGACCGGGGGAAATGGGGTTTAAAAAAGAAAAATCTTTTTTTTAATTTTTTAAATTTTTTTTTTTCCCCAAAAAATTTTACCTTTTTTATTTTTACCCTTTTCCCTTTTATCCCCCATTCCCTTTTTACCTTTTTCCCCCCCCAAAAATTCCTTACCTCTTAAAAATTCCTTCAAATCTTACCCCCCCTTTTATTCCCCCCCAAACCCCCCCCAAATTTCCCACCCCCCCCCCTTTTCCAAAATTTTTACCCTCCCCATTTTTAAATTTTTATTTTTAAAATTTTAAACTTTTTCCACCCCCCACCCCCCTTTTACCTCTCTCCTTTTACCTCTCTCTCCTCTCCCCCCTCTCTCTCCTCTCCCTCTCTCTCCCCATCTCCCTCTCCTCTCTCTACCTCTCTTCTACCCCTCTCTTTCTCTCTCCCCTCTCTCTCTCCTTCTCTCTACTCTCTCTCTCTCCTCCCCTCCTCTTTTCCTCCTCTCTCTCTCCTCTCTTCTCTCCCTCCCCCCTCTCTCTCTCTTTTTTTTTTTTTTTACACAGGGTTTGAAAAGGGTTTAAGGATCCCTACTTTATTTGCAAGCTATTTACAGGTTAAGGATTCCTAATTTATTGGCAACAAAGAGCTGTTACCTAATAAGTCATTTGAAAGCATTTTTATTGTTTGAAAAAAGTAGGGAACAGGGATGAAGTTGGAGCCATCTGGGGGCCGCATTTTCATTTGATCAAATGATTTATCTGGGGACATCATTTGCTGACGAAATAGGTATATTCTGGGTATATAGGATCTCAAAAGGAGTGATGTTCTGGAAAAAAGGGGCACAGCCAAGTGAAGTTGTGCTTTCTGCCCTTCTTGGGGCATAAAAGTTGTTTCACCTGTCCTCGAATGGACCCAAGGTGGTATTTTTGAAAATATTGCCTTGTACAAAAACAGTAAGGCCCCCCCTTCCCTCCTAGGGAAAGGCTCTCTAAAAAGACAGATCTATCCAGGATGGGTCCAGGCAAAGGATGGACTTTTTGCTTTTTTCTCACTTGTCAAGCAGTCGCGAGAGAGGGGGGGCAGGCAAACCAAGAAAGTGGAAATACTTCCGGTGAAGCGTACTTGTCCCCGTACGAATCTTGCAACCCCAGTCAAGTAATGCGAGATAGGAAAAAGTGTGTGCTTCCTAGCGCCTTGTTTTGAAAGATTTTACAGGGGTTTTTTTGGAGTCAAATTTCCCCCGGGAATATTTTTCCCCAGGTGCCAAACCCTATAACCCCTATGCACCAGCATTACCATCATGGGCCTAAGACTCACATTTTGCATTTTTTTTCAGGTGCAATGTTACTTGCCATCTATTTTTCCCAGCTGATATACTCTCAGCGGGGTGATTGATGACTTAGAGCAGCTGGCATTTTTTCTCTTGGTAACAATTCAGTGTGCAGTTGTCTGCATATGCAGTTTATTTTGGGGTGAGGGAAGGGCGTGGAAAAGAACATTCCATAAAATGGGCCCGCACGCTTTTCCCTTTTGGAACATTGCCCCAAAAGGGGGTCTTGCGATTTCCCTTCCATTGAGAAATAACTTTGAGATTTACCTGAAGGTAAACCTGAGGAGAAAGCTTGAGCCTGCAAATTCCCAGTGCTGAAGGGGGGGGTTAAGAGGCCCTGGTTTCCACCCCCCGGGGAAAGGGGGCCGCAACCCCATTAAAAAGCTGCTTTGGATTATCCAGTGGGTGCCACCCTTTTGGGGGGGTTCAACGTCAAAATTGGCGATAATTGAGAACACAAAGAGCGTGAAAACAAAGAAACTTTAAATTTTTTTGGGGATAGTCCGGCTTACCGGGGGATTGCGGGGGAAATTTTGGGCTTGTTGTGATTTCGCTTCCTTCTTTTTGTGAACAGGGACTACATTGCCTCTTTCCTAGAGAGGGCCATTTACACGTAAGGTAGTGCTGAAAGATGCGGGGGGGTTAGAGGTGCTGTAGCTGGGTCGCAATTTCTCAGCAATCTTGGCTCAACTTGTCTGGGCCCCCACCCTTTTCTTTGGTTTAACGATTTAAGAGGAAATGCACCTCCTCCCGCCTTATTTTCCCCCCCGGGGCAGTTTTTTACACGTTCTTTTCAGCTAGCAAGGAGGGTCCCCTTTTGGATCAGGAAATTTGCTTTTGTTAGCAAAGTTTCCAAAGAGGTCCGCCCCCTTTGACTGCAGTAAGGGGGTCCCATCCTGTCGATTTTGAGGTGGAATGAGTTCATCAGGCAATAAACCTTTTTCTGTCCTTTACCAGGGACCCCCAGGTTTTTGGTTTCCTACCTACCGATGCAAACTTTCTTTTAGTGTCCACCTCCCATTTAGCAATGGCCCCCTTTTTAAGCACCCAAATGTTACAGGCTTGCCCGGCAAGTTCCTGTTATAGGTGGTAGGGTGTTTTTAAACCTTTGCCCTGCTTTGGGATTAGCGTACAGCCTCTCCAACGAAAACCCAAACCCAAAGGTATCCTAGGCTTGCAATTTGCGGGGAGGAATGTGTTTTTGTTGTGATTTAAAGGTGTTCCAGTAAGGCTTTTTCACTTGGTTGTCAACATCCCCCTTTGGGGAAGAGCATTCCAATTGGGGGTGGGGAAGCTCAAGCGAAGGGGTGGCCCAATTTCCTCTTTCCATAGCCAGGGTTGCGTGTGGACTCCTCCCCATTCTGTTGGGATTAATTTTCGTAAAAAAAAAAAGCTTTGTGGGCAGACGATCCAAAATAGCCGAGGGGTTGACAAGGACATGCCTTCTGCCAGACAAGAAGGTCATCAAAGTCCTCTTATAAAGGGGTGGTTGGGTACCAACAATTATGATATGTTTACGTTGTGTTGTAGCAGAAGGGAGTCAATATTTTTCCTTAGGAAGTTGAGGGGTTGCATGTTGCCATGAGGCTGTACATTCACAGCAGTCGAGGTACTAGTGTTTAGCAGAGCTTGAATAACATCATTTCAAGTGTTAGGGGTGGAAAAATCAAAGTGCTGGGGAAAAAAAACCTTTTAGAAAGCAACGCAACACCCCCCCTTGCTCTTGCCTGTCTCTTTCACCTGAGGTTTAGCCCCGTTCTTGCAAAAATTTTCTGGAGTCCTGTCATCCCAAAAAAGCTTCAACAACAGCATCAGTCGGGGGTCGAGTGTTCACAAAACTGGTGTTTGGGTCTCCCAAAATTAGTAATGAACCCTATGTTGGCCTACAGGATGCTGATAGACGCTTCATGAGATGTGGTCAGCTTGAGGTGGGGGGTGTGTAGGCATGTAAGGTCCTGCCCTTAGAGAGGTGGGTACGAGGCACTGCAGGGATGTAGGCGTGGTCTTGTATAAGGCACATTACCACCCGCTGGGCTGGGATAGGGAAATGGTGGGGACGTTGGGAGAGTGTTCACCAATTTTAGATCCGCTGGTTTTTCTGAGAAAAAGGTCTCTTTTTAAAAAAGGTGTCCCCGTCTTCAATTTCCCTTTTTTTCGACACGGTCCCTGAGTCCTTTTTTGTACAGAAAAACACCCCGGTATCTCGCGGCGTGCGGCTGTGCCCCCCGGTGACAGCGAGGCACCCCAGGTGCCTGGATGGGGGATATGATTGTTGCACCTCCTGTGTTTTTCAATTTTTTCCTCAGGTTCTGCCGCTGAAACTGTGTTGTGGAGGGTGAGAAACTGTAATGTCTTTCCCCCCACATCCCTTCCACATCCTCTGCCCCCTCCCCTCCCGCTGACAGATGTGTCCCTGTGTTTGTACTTTGGCCAGAGGTGATAGGTGAAGTGAAGTTCCCCGATTATTAACTGCACCAATCTTGGTGGAGAAACTCCTGACTCAGAACGTGATGAAGCATGCTGCCAGATTTGGAATAGTGTCAGCATTTGTCGCAGGGTAGATCAAGATGGATTGCACTGTCAAGTGGGGGCATGGCTGAAGCAAGATTCAGGTGTAGGAGAATTAACAGATCCCAAATTTTTCCCTTTTTTGCTGGGGAAAAGGATTTGTTCCCTCTGTGGTGTCAGAGGAAAAGTGTTAGAAATTCCCCAAAAGGGTGTTTTGAATCTGTCAGTCGTGGGACCTTAGCATGCGATTTCCACCATTTTACCCGAGTTAAGCTCAGGGGGGACTTCCAGTTTTGTCAATAGTGTCACCATCAGCGAGCAGTTATGTCACTTGATGTAGGCTTGCACTGGCCTTTTTACAATGCTTGGAGGTTTTTAATGATTTGAGGAGCTTGAAGTGGGGTTCCCGGATGGATTATTTACTGCAATTTACAACACAGCCCAAGAGGGGATCTTTATCTTGGGGCAGAGTCCCTAAGGTAGGGTTTGAAACCTTCCCCCTGTACTCAGGCTTGTATCCACATATACCACAGGATTAGGATATCCTTCAATTTTCTGAAATTTTCAACCTGGCTGCAACAAAATTCTTCTTCGGGGTGCAATTTTTGTTGGCATAGGGGAAAAAGTGGTTCCTTACATTTAAAAAAAATTTTGTCCCCTTTGTATACCCACAAGCACTGCAGTAACACGGGGCAATAGCCCGATGCATAGATATTCTTTCTATTTGCGATGTGAAGCTCCCAGAGGAGGGTTGTAGGTATGCAATTAAAATTCACAGGGGGAGAGAGAGAGTGGGGGGGGTGGTATCGTGGGGGGGGTGGGGTATCCCGGGGGGGGGTTTTATAGGGGGTGGGTTGAGGGGAGGCAGTGGCCGAGAGCTGGAAGTGTTGCCCTTCTCACATCACTTAACCCCTTTTACGTTTACGGGGTATAAAAAAGTCTTAGCGCCCCTGTTTTGACGTTAAATAAAAATTTT